>NW_021011497.1:84341-257742 GCF_003987935.1 Bombyx mandarina
ACGAATAAGCTAAATAGGAGGGGTGAGAGGACAGAGCCTTGCGGGACTCCAGCTGTGAGAGGTCGTGGGGAGGAGCGGGTTCCCTCGACTCGATATCGAAAAGAGCGGTTCGACAAGAAGTCCCGTATGATGAGCACGAGACTATCCGGCACGCCCATGTTGAATAGTTTGAAAATCAAACCATTGTGCCAGACTTTGTCGAACGCTTTTGCGACGTCGAAGAAGAGAGCTCCCGTGTATAACGGTTTTGGTCGATTAAGCCCCACAAGAATGTGCTCCGTGAGGCGGTGCACCTGTTGAACGCATGAGTGATTTGTACGGAATCCGAATTGTTCATCGATAAGAATGCCCTTGGATGAGACGAAGTCTCTGAGGCGTTTGTAGAGCAGACGCTCATACAGTTTGCCTAGAGACATGAGGAGGCTAATCGGGCGGTAATGTAGCGGTAGCTATTGTATGAAAGAAATCCAGCAAGAACCTGAATCGCGCTAATGAAATTTACTTTCCTTACACAAATTAGGATTGTCGGTATGTCGAACTGCCACTTGAGAGAAGCAATGAGTTTCTCGCCGGACCTTCTCAGTGGATCGCGTTTACGATCCGATGGTAGATTCTGCGAAGCACTGCTCTTGTTAGGGCTAGTGTTGACAACGTGACTAGGTTAGAGTCCCGTGAGTTCATCTACTCGCGAATCTAGCATAAGCCTTGAGGTTATTACAATACATAGGAATTAAAAAAAAACGAACAGTAAGACCCGCTCAATCGAAGATCGTTACATTGTTGTTCCCTATGAACTAGCGACTTCCTCTGGCGCAAATACAGCTTCCATATCGCAAGTCGCAACATCAGCGCGTCATTAATTCCCATTTAAGCAAACAACGACTAATAAAGAAGCCTATTTTGATATGGAATTTCCTACAAACGAGGTCAGCGGCCGAATAGGTGTGTCAGTAGCAAATAAGTAAGTGGCTTCCGAGGTCTAATATACGAGATGCGGGGCGTAGCCAAGCCAATATGTCGTGGATCGATCCTGGAAAAGATGTCTTTTTTTTTTACAATTCCACTAAAATCCCACTCGTGGTGTCACAATCTGAGGAATTATTTCTAATGCGCTCATCCACAATCCGTTTTCAGAGATGCTTTTTTTTCCACACACTATGCGGCTCTGAAATGAATGTCAGTCTTTAAACAAGGTTTGTCTTAATTGGTAGTAGTCTTAATTGGTAGGCAGCGCCTCAGCGGTGCCCCTAGCGTTGCTGATGTCCATGAGCCTATGCAAGCACTCCCATCACGGGGCCATACGCTCATCTACTATGTAAGGCATTAAAAAAATAACTTAACAACTTTCCCAACAAAAGAGTTATGATATACAATAAATAAAATCAGCAAGATTCGGTCTATAACGGTATCAGCTTAGCCAGATGGTGCGGCTGCGTAGAATAGCAAAGCTCCATCCCTTTTCGTGGGCAGTAGTTTCTTACGAGTATTATATCGGCATACTGCGATTACCGACGGGCGTATTGTAAGATATCCTGAGTAGGTATACTACCTATTTTCGTCGCGAACCTGTCACGTAAGCTCACCGTCACCTACCCACGCAATTACATATATATTTTAAAAGCCTGTGGCTCTGGCGTCGTCATGATTATCTTCCATCAGTTGAGTAGCTGTGGGTTCGTCTTCATAGAATGGTAAATAAAATAAATCTATAATTAAAACAAAAGTATTATAAATAAAATTTCTGAAAACACGTAAATTTTTCATCTACATATTATTATTAAGATTCGACAGTGCATTAGATAGCTCTTAAGTTTTCATAATCATAGAAAAGA
This sequence comes from Bombyx mandarina, assembly GCF_003987935.1. The sequence goes on from NW_021011497.1 coordinate 86,174, forward strand.
TTCTCAAATCCAGTCACAATTAAAAGATTACATTTAAGTACCTTTCTTTTTGTTCGCGCTATTTTAAGCTTTAAATCAACACTTAATTCTAGCGTATCAATATTACTGTGTTTAAAAATAACCGAGGTCGGAATATTGATAAACTTTGACGAAATAATACCTAACATCACAGTCTTGCTTTGTATACGAAAGACATAATGTAGTTTTTGTAAAGATAATTACTATCCTCTTTTTTCTTTAATTAACTTTTTTTTAATACAGTTAATAGTGAATTTAATTCTGAAGATTATTAGCGCTCCGATTTGAGACGGTCCGTTAAATTGACGGTGTTATGTTTGGAAAACGTCTGGTGCGTCACGTGGCGATGTGCTAAAATTGGGCCCCTGTTCACATATTTTCCTACACTATATGTTTTTCTACACCACGGCTATCCAAAGTAATGTAATTATTGAAATTCACCAAGCGAACTTCAAATGTTTCTAAACATTGAAAGTTATTGTCATTCTAAAGGAAGCTTACCGTACATCCGCTTGATAGTAACGGGTTACCGAGAGCATTTATTTATTTATTTATTACACTCCATGTAAAGGTAAATAAGTAAAATAAATAAAAACTAATACTAAATATAAATACTAAAATTAAATAATGTTTTATGGAATTGATGATGTATTATTATTACTCTCACCAAGGCCGGCCACCTGAAGTTCTGCACAGTTGAGATAACGATTACGCCAGCTACAAGCTCTTCGTCTGCTTATATAGTAACTGTACACATGTATATTATTTTCAACTAGACGTGCTCAGTGATTTCGAAAGCATTGAACTTGTGTGATTTTGCAAATGTGTCGCGGAGGCCGGTAAGGGGCTGTGGTACCATGTCTCTCTACTATTCCGGTAAAAACAAACAGCGGAGATTAGACCACAGCCGGTACCTTAATGCTGAGAAAAAAGTGGTTACGGCTCTTTTGAAAGGAGAGCTCGAGGGGAATTTCTGCCCGCTTGAAACTTACAAGCTTGACCGGTCGCATCAATTGGAGAGGTCTATGTTTAGCAGTAGACAGTGAATAAGCTGAGATGATGATGATGAAACGTACAAACACTACTCGATCACCCTTTCAGCTAGTCGACACCCTAAGGCACTGGAATCACTGGGAATTATTTATTTATTTATTTTATTTATTTATTTATGTACACACAGAAAACAAGACACAGTACAGAGTAATAGGAAAATTATGTACAAAGGCACTGCTTATTTCTTTGAGAAATCTCTTCCAGCAGACCTGCGAGAGGATAATGAGAATAATAATAAAAAGTGATAAGTGTGGAATTCAGATTATTCTGGAATTCAGAATGATTATAACTTTTCGACTACATATAAATTCAGACCGTGGTCGCATCGCGTTCATCCTCAACATCCCTGTTGTTCCTTGCAGGGTGTGTAAGCTGTATTAATCTAGTACTTTAAAAATTATGCATACGTCCAATCCGGACTTATGCGAGTGCGATGTTCGTTCACGCAGCCCGCATCTTCATATACTTCATCCAAACTCTACAATCCGGCTTCGTGATACCGGTTGGACTACGGTCCAACGGGTATTATTAGTGCTTTCAAGATAATATTGAATCCATATAAAAATCCATATAAGCATATAAAGACAGCGTCGGAATGCTTTTTCATAATAAGACACGGTAAACTTATCTTAGTTGACCGCAAAACCCCCGGCCAACCGTCAACGGTACAGACGCGTTGTGGCCATCATAAAACACAAAATATTTGACAAATGCCTGAACCTCGCTAACAACATTTGCAAGATAAGCTTGCATATACACAAGTTCCGAACAACAATATTTGGACCGTCGGTCTGCCGAGCAATTTCATCCGCTCGGTGGAAGATCTTCCTATGTCGTTAACATCCAAACGTCCTTACTGATCCTTCACTCACACGGTACTCGTTGAATATCTCAGCGATTCCGGTTCTCGCCCACTCGTCCTAAAAGCTGAAATGGTATCTGGGCCAACAGCAATAACTCCATCCAAAATAAGAGCGAATTCTCTTTCTGATGCTGATTTTTACCCCAGAAAGCGTATTGATTATATTAAAAAGTATAGTAAGTATACTTTTTAATATAATCAATACTTATACAATTATACTTTTTTCATATTGAATTATATAAAAAAAAACACCCATTAATGTTAAAGTATTTCTAAAATATCTTCTTCTGAATCCCATTTCTCTAAGTTCACCGGCTTACATTGACTGTTATGTATTAGTCAATATAGTGTTTTATAAGTTTAAGTCGCACGTGCGCTCTCTGATCTTGATTCTAGATCATTACACATGATAAATAACTAACGTAGTACCACATCAGCACACGCGTACATCGTTATACGTTAATTATAAAAACTATTATCAGATGCAACCACAAGTTCCAGAATATACCAAACTAATGAATAAAGCAATCGAGGCGGCGTCCAATAAGTTTGTACACATCTTAATAACTAGAGCCCTATCATGGTTTACGGTACAAAATACGATATTACAGTTTATACCATTATATTTTATATTCTGGAAGTACTAAAAATTTAAGTATTTCATCACATGCTACTTTGGACGTCAACTCTTTACAATTTCAAAAGTAAAACTGATGTTACGTGTTTATATTTAAACTTACAGTGTGTGACATATGACAGTGACATACACTGCAGAAATTAATTTCACTTTTAAAACACGCTCCCAGATGCACATTGTTAGCACACTGAGTTTCTCGCGGGATCTTCTCAGTGGCTCGCGTTTCCGGTCCGATTTGAAAAAAGTATATTAGAATTTTGGATTATTCCTATTCGTACACTCTTGACAGAGTGGTCGTGGTCATGCATCAGTCGGATCCTGCGATACCGATGCTCTCGCGATGCGACGCCATGTGGCACGATGTTTCGCAGAGTGAGAGCAAGCATTTATGTTGGAGTGAGTAACAGATTTTATGAGGTCGGTCCATCGTGTTGGAGATCGTCCGCGAGATCTTTTGCCCTCGACTTTCCCTTGCACCACCAACCGCTCAATGGAGTCCTCATTACGAGTGATGTGCCCGAAGAATTTGAGGATTCGTAATTGGACTGTTGACGATAGTCTCTCCTTGATGTTGAGCTCTTTCAGGATCGAAATGTTGGTACGGTGCGCGGTCCACGGAATTCTGAGGAGACGTCTCCAACACCACATTTCTAGTGCGTCGATCTTACGACGGTCTTGCATCCTCAGCGTCCACGTCTCAGCCCCATACAGAAAGATTGGAAAGACCAGGCATCTCATTAACCGAACTTTTGTATTTTTGGTTATTCTGCGGTCTCTCCAAATCTTTGTTAGCCTCTCAACTGAGGATCTTGTCACGGCGCAACGTCTTCGGATCTCATCTTCGCAGCCTCCAGCGTTGGTGATAGTGGAGCCTAGATATACATAGCTATTAACTACCTCGCATCCCGCTATATGTTGGACTTCCGGTTGGTTGATGTTAGCACGATCTACGATCATCATTTTGGTCTTATCACGATTGATCGCAAGTCCAAAATCCAACGCTGTAGTCTCCAGCCGGCGAAGAAGCACCTCGATTTCGTCTCTGGTTGACGCCAAGAGGGTAGTATCATCGGCGTATCTCAAGTTTGATATTTTCCGACCACCAACGGATATTCCTTTATCCCAATCTTCAAGAACTATCCGCATTATATACTCTGTGTATATATTAAATAAAAGAGGAGATAGTATGCAGCCCTGCCTAACGCCTGCCTGTGTGCTGAAGCGTTCGGAGTCAATACCGTCAACACGAACAGCGGCCGTGCCATCTTCGTACAGACGTCTGATGGTGTGTACAAGGTGTTGCGGTACACCCATTTCCGTCAGTACCAACCACAGCTTCCACCACTTGACGGTATCAAAAGCCTTTCGGAAATCCACGAAGCACACATATAGGCTAATATTAAATTCTCTGGCCTTTTCTACAATTTGCCGCATTACGAGTAGTTGCTCTCCTGTGCCTCGACCTTTTACAAAACCTGCTTGCTCGGGGGCGATCTCTCGGGACAAGTAACCTTGGAGCCTCGTGTTAATTATGTGCAGCATGACTTTACTGGCGTGGGATACGAGAGAAATTAGTCTGTAGTTATTGCACTTCTTCGTTGATCCCTTTTTGTGAAGCGGAATGAATATCGAATGTGACCAATCGCTCGGCCAAACTCCAGTGACCCAAATACGACAACAGATGATGTGCAGTATATCCACTCCGATTTCTCCCATGGCTTTTATTGTCTCGATGGGGATTTCATCAAAACCTACAGCCTTATTCCGTTTAAGGTGGTTGATAGCTGCTCGCACCTCGTCCTTTAAAGGCATCGGCTCCAGTTCCGAGGGTTCACTGTAGGTTATTGAGATCTTTGTTGTGGTGTCAGTAAACAGAGACTTGCAATAGTCTTTCCAAGCGCTAACAATCTTTTTGATCTCAGTGACAGTATCTCCAGACGCATTCTCAATAGCCCAAGTCTTTGGCTTAAATTGACGAGTTATAAGTCTGCCTGAATTTTGGATTAAGTCACTTCTATTTTAAAGATGCGATATATTTGACAAATACCTGCATCACGCTATCGACATTTTCAGGATAAGCTTGCTTACATATACAGTTCGGAACAATAAACATTTGGGCAATCGGTTAAAGAATTATTTCATCCACCCGGTAGAAAATTTTCTCTGTGTTGTTCCTTCAGCATACCATAAAAGGGTAGTAAGCGACAGGCGGCGGCTCCGCTATACCCCTGACATTGCAGATGTCCATCACATACACAATCCACTCTCACTCACAATCGGGTGGGCCATGTACAGCTTACTGTGCCTTATAAGGCAAATAAAAATAATTATTTTAACCACAATAACTATTGAGTTAATCTGTGACACGGTCGAAATTATTTTAATTTACCTTCGGTTGTGGTATAAACCAGTTTTTGGTTGGCTCGTGTTGCGGTATTAGCGCTACGGCATTTTTTAATTGATAATTCTAGTTTGTAATTAGTTTGTATTGAGTGGCATCGCGGTCGTGGACGTCTTGATCAAATCAAAGATTGAAGAACTGTTATAACAAACCGGTAGGTTCAATGACATTTTATTCCCAGTATCCGTAAATGACTCTTCTGTCGCAGACGAACAAGCCATTAGCTAATTCCCACCTAAATACTTACTTTTAATAGAACAGATTTGCAAACCCTTTCATAATGTTTCATATTTTTGAACGAAGCAACGAGGAAATCATGCCTATCGGTTTGAATATGCTGTTTGCTTAAAAGAGCTAAGCCATGAGTATAAACACTACAATTTGAATGCCCATATTGAAGTCCAAGTCTCAATTTTATGGTAATATAACTGCCGCAGCCTAAAAAACAAAGAACATTACTGCATCACTGCAAAAACAAGCAGTGCGGTGGTAACAATGCATGTGGGCTCAGTGGTAACCAATAGCTACGCAAATTAAAAATTTTGCGTACTTGATTTTCTGACACGATTTTACTGTTAGTTCTTAGTAGTTATATAAGTATTTAAAAAGAACAATTTGGTACTTGCCTGTGGGGTTTAAACACTGACAGACGCATCGGTTGATCTTATATCATTGGTACACCGAGTACCTCAATACCAGCGTAACTACTACTCTTTTTCCATTTAGGCCTATCATACGCCATCTCTGCTCTTAGACCTTCTCTCGTATATCCTCTTTCACAGAGTCCATCCAAATCTTTGTAAGCCACTAAAAAGACTTCCACCCGTTTACAACAAAAAAAAGAAAAAAAAACCTATTTCTGTTCAAGTCGAAGAGAAAAAATGTCAACAAGAAAGAAAAAAAACCATAACTACGCATATCAATGAATATGAAAAGGAATGCGTAGTCCAATCGCTGTTTACTTGCATCGGCACTTGAAACTTTAATTACACAATGATACTTACTTGTAATAAGATAAGGAAGGGGCCAGCAAATGCTTCGTGATTCAAAATATATTTATTTTCCAAAGAAAGCCGATTCGTTTCGTTACTTATTTTTAAGGCAATGACAGTCATGGCGGCAAACGTACATGAGCAATAATAGTAAACATAGCTTAGGTCTTTTTCGAAGTTTCTCTGAAATATGTCGTCACCACCACGGAAACTCGACAGCGGTTTTACTAGCGGCTTGGCTACGGTAGGCAGTGGCTTGGCTCTGCCCCTGGTATTGCTGATGTCCATGAGCGAGTGTAACCACTCGCCATCAGGTGGTTTTTCTATTGCTATTGGTGGACGAGCTCACAGCCCACCTGGTGTTAAGTGGTTACTGGCGCCCATAGACATCTACAACGTAAATGCGCCACCCACCTTGAGATATAAGTTCTAAGGTCTCAAGTATAGTTACAACGGCTGCCCTACCCTTTAAACCGAAACGCATTACTGCTTCACGGCAGGGTGGCGGTACCCACCCGCGCGGACTCACAAGAGGTCCTACCACCAGTAAAATAATAAAAAAAAACTAGCGATTCTTGTTACTATTAATGGGCTCACTGACACAAATAGGTCCATGTCCAACAGTGGCCTTATGTGGTCTGATGATAATGACTATAAATTCATTAACGGTCCGTTTTCATACCAACACTTCACTGAATGTGTGTAATTCAAACATCTAATCAAGACAGTATCAGTTGTTGGCTTCACCGTGCCTTGGCACATTGTTAATGTCTACAACGACGCTAACCACTCACAATCAATCTTCATTAACAATAAGTAAGCGACTTTGAAGTAATGAAAAAAATATTTCTTTTGCGAAGTTAATTTTTCAGAAATTAGAAATTAACAACTGGTGCTCATTCATATCGTAATTGAATAGTTTTTGTGTAAAATTTAAGATAAGATAAAAATCAACAATAAAGATTAGCTATTTAGGGAACTATCTGGCATTTTATACTATTTTAACATTACTAAGCCTTCAATAAAAATGTCTTTAGAGTCTTTCACTTTCATGAATTTCAATTTCACGTTTCAAGAATATTGTAAGTTAAACTATAATAATTTAATAATAAAGTAATTTTGTTCTAAAATGTTTTTGAAGTAGTTTTTCAAGCAACTTAAATTAGGTCCTTACATAATATGAAATTAGCGTTTTGTCGTACTGACTACACTTTGATCTGAAATATCTCCGCTTTGATTAAGAATTCCAAATTCAAATTTATAAATTCATTTAGCTGGTACATTTGAGTTTTGAAAACAGTCATTCATTTGTTTTTTTCTCATTATTTTTTTCTTTGGCGCCACTTATTACCTACCGCACAATGGAAGACATGAAATATCAGTATATTTAGGAATACGAGGTCTACCGTGGCACCAGTGCTGCAGAAACAGTTCGAAGGATTAATGATGTGTACGGCACTGGTGTCACAAAATCAAGCACGGTACGTTTTTGTTTTCAACGTTTTCGTTCTGGAAATTTCGACCTTCAGAACCAACCCCGTGGACGGCCGGAGATCAAAGTGGAAAATGAAGAATTTAAAGGCTATCGTGGAAGCGGATCCATCATAAAGCACTTCAGAGATAGCTGCAGGCCTCGGGGTAAGTGAGAAAACTGAAATAATCCACTTGAAGCAAATCAGAAAAGTAAAAAACTTGAACGATGGGTAGGTACCTCATGAAAAGAGTGAATCAAACTTGCAAACACGCGTCGACCGCTGTGTTATACTGCTCAAACGGCAGAATAATGAATTTTTTTAGGATTTTAAATCGAATTATTACTTGTGATGAAAAGTGAATAGTGTACGATAAGTGGATAGTGTACAATAATCGGAAGCAGTCGTCGCAATAGCTGAACCCTGGAGACCCAGCCAAGTCCTGCCCTAAACGAAAATTGACCCAGAAAAAGTTACTTGTGAGTGTTTGGTGGACTAGCGCCGGTGTCGTTCACTACAGCTTTCTAAAATCTGACCAAACAATTACGGCAGATATCTATTGTCAGCAACTGCAAACCATGAAGAATGAACTAGCTGCTAAACAACAGAGATTGATCAATCACTCCAGGCCACTGCTGCTTCACGAGAACGCAAGACCTCGCACTGCACAACAAACAGCCACTAAGTTAGATGAGCTACAATTGGAATGTCTGTGACATCCACTGTACTCCCTGGACCTTGCTCCAACAGCTTACCATTTTATCTGGAATTTGGACAACTTCTTACAAGAAAAAAAAGCGCTCCAAAGCACCTTGAAAGATTCTCATTTTTGATTCTCGCCCCATGGTTTTTTAGTAAAGAAACCATTGAACTACCTATGAGATGGAAAAAGTGCATAGATAACAACGGTGCATACTTTGATTAATTAAATATAATAATATTATAAAAAAAAATTACTTTATATTCCTCCCGTACAAAACGCCAATTTCATATGTAAGGACCTAATATTATATTATATTATTACATTATACTATTGCATCACCACCACAGCTACATCAACCACTTGCAAGTCTCTCAGACTGAACTAAAACTTACAAATTCTATACTCAATTTTAAAGCTCGCGATTTAGAAAATACAAATAAAAATGACAGATTATAATGACAAATTATTATGTATGTTGCTTCTTGTACACTGGAACATTTTTAACCCTTTTAGGTCCAGAGTCCTCACCAATTAGTCATAGAGTTTAGTCTTACATTAGTCTTAGGACCGCAAAGGGTTTATGTGAAAATTTTGAACGGAATCATGTGATAATAAATGTAAGTGAAATAATGTAATGTAAGGACATGTTTTTATTAGTTAAATGCATTTTTAACTGTTTTGATATATTAATACACAAAGAATCAAAGAGCAAGTAAAAAGATCAAATGATTTAAAGTAATAATTATAATCAATTCTCAAAATAATCAATTGTTCTAGTGCCTATTCACAGATTGTGGAATTCAATTTCTTAGTTCTGATAAACATATTCTGGTCTCAAGATGATAAGTATTTTATTTTAATCTTCTTCTTTGTCTCCACCTTATCCCACTAGATGGGGTCCGCACAGCGAATTTTCTCTTTCATTGTCTTCTATCAGCCGTCACCTCAACACTCACTCCTTTCTCTCTCATATCATCATTCACACACTCCAACCATGTCTTCTTCAGTCGATCTGTTTCCCTTCTACCTTGCACTACCTCCTCTCTCTATCTCCTAGTCACATGCACCTCCTCTCTATTTTTTTGTAGCCTAATAAGTATTTGTGTTTATTTTATAATTTTTAAACCTATTAATATTTATTGTAAAAAGTTACAACTTTTATTTTATTCCATGATTTACAGACAAGAAAGAATGTAAATACCTATGCGACGTTTAATTGTACTGAAAAAATAATAGGAATACCAATTTTATAAATTTCAATGCAGCTTTATATATTATTCTAAAATTAAAACAAACCTGTGGGGTTAGCCTGATAAGTTAAAAGAAATCTAAAATAAGTGTTAAAAAAAAACATGCAATGTTCTTATTTCAAATCTGGACTTGTCATTTCAACAATTAGATTGTTCAATCAACACTATTCAACACAGTTGTATTGAACATTTTCTGACCTTACCTCTGGTGCCGCTCGCATGATTTCCCGGTGTTCCGTTTTCTTTGATTGGCCGCCCGTCCGCAGTACATTTTAAAAGCATTTTGATGATCACTTTTTACGTCTCATTAGACATTTCCTTCAATATTATTGTTACCTCGAACCAAAACAAGCACGACAGTATCAATGTAGTTGTTTTCTCTATACCGCCAACTGATTGGTAGTTCAAAGTGACGTCAAAAGTCAAATTGAAATAATCGAGTGGAATAGACACTTCAACTGTTTTAATTGTAAGTTTAATTGGAACACAAGTTGATTAGTTGATATAACACTAATTTACACAATAGCTATGTTTATATTACTAAAAAGCACTGATAAATTTAACGCAAACCACTCGTTTGATAACACCACTAAACACAACAATCAACCCAGCAAGAAGGGAACGACACGACTGAAATGAAAGTTGCTACGAAACGAACGTACGGTCAGCCGTGTTTTGATTGATACAGGCAGGCAACTGGCAAGTAATGCAACGAAAATGAATGAAATAAACATGAAGTTCGTCAAGATGTGAATTTCGTAGACAGAACAGTAATTTTGTTAGGGTTGGCATTCAGTCTCTTGGAATAAAATCCCTTAAACAAACACTTTTTTAATACGCTTTTATTATTTATATTATTTGCTTCTCTCAAGTTTCAGATATCACTAGTAGGATTGACGTAGACATTTAATTGTAGGCATTATTTAGATTACGAATATTGCAGACTGTTGTGATGACTGCTAGTTTCAGAGCTAAATAAAAAATTCCGTGTTTAAAATTTTTATTAAACCAATTTTATAAACCAAGTTATATACATTAATTTTTAATAAGTGTAGATATTATATTTTTTGTTACGTAGTGACAAAGCACCATTCTGAATTTCATATTTCTTAAAATTACTCATTGTATTTTTACTTTTCTAATTTCAAGATACTGTTAACTATTGCACTGTCGATTGCATCTATAATTGAGGTGACACCTGTCATGTACTTATTGTCAATTTGTCAATGTTTTGTATTCATGATCACTTTTTTGGTACAACTAAATAAATCAATTAATTAAATACTACTATCGTCAACCGACATCTAGTGCTGGTATAGCATTGTAAGGCTGCACGGATTGCTACCACCATCCTGGCGACTTTAGCAAAGAAGCAGCTTCCTGGTTTGAAAGGTGCGATAGCTTTTATTCACGGCAACTTGGACTTTGCCCTCGTGCCTTAAGGTGAGAGGCGGGATTCATTCATTGTGATTTTTATGTGCTTAGGTAACCATTTTAAACTAGATTTGAGGTAGGCTGTGAGGTAGTTCATCAAAGCACGGTTTTTTCAACACAATTCTGTAACGCTTTGGCCGTAACTTGCGGACAGAGTGTGCCAACCATCGATATATTACCATCGTGGTAATATATCGATGGTCCCAACTAATAAAGTTACAAGTGGTCTTTCCCGTCATTTCGCTATTGCGTTCTTGAATAAACAAGCGAGCTTTTTGCATAGATCTCATAGCTTTTGTTTTAATGTAACATAAATGAGAAGCTATATGTAGTAAAAATAAAATACTTTACATGTTTACACCAACCAGATTTTTTTTTACTAAAAAATTACTTCCAATGGTGACAACCTTAATTTTTTTAATCTATTTCCTCTCACTCACACATTAAATTAAATACATAGTCCTTCACTGCTTATTTAATTCCTCAAAATAGACAAGCTGCATTATTTTTTTCAAACTAATTTTGTGTAACTAATGAAAAAACTAGGGAAAATAAAACATGTCATACAATTACTTTTTTAACAAAAGCAATAACAACAATGTGAGAAAGATACAGACAGAAAGAAGTGTTTTGCAATGTTGGCCAACGCAAGTGAGTTAGAGATAGGTAAATTTGCAAAATCGATATTTGGAAGTGGTAGAGAAACTTTTGACTAACATTGGAAATTTTTAATCAATTTTTGCATTTTAGTTTTTCTTTTTTTAATGACTGTAACTTAAAATACAGTTAAATATACATGCATTATAAAATTTATTAAAACAAATAATTAATTAATTTAAAAACAATCAAAGATACATTAAGCAATACTTCTAGTACATACATAATTAAGACTTCTAGACAATTTCACTATTTCAATTTTATTTAGGTCGGTACTAATATATCATAGTTCAGTTAGAAAAAATAAACTCGATAGCACTGCAAACTCTGTCTTTTCTTCTTTTTTACCAATCAAGATAATGGAATCAGGTCCAATAAGAAACTGTCTTCCACATTGCCACTTGGATCTGTCAAGACCAACTGAATTATTCAGTTACTATTCAGTTTTGGTAACTTATTTGATCTGATTCAAATAATAATTCGCCATTAGAGAGCTTTCCTTAATATATAGTTATCTTATACTCAATCGTTGTACAAAGTTACGAGACTAGTTTAGAGATGTACGTTACGACAATTTTTACTGACTTTTAAGAAGGGCATTTAAGTTTACAATTTACTTAATACAAAGTACATAAATCTTAGGTAACTAATAGCCACAGAAAATATTGCATTATTACAAGTACGAAAAATATTCTTCTCTTCTTCAAGTGTGCAAATATTCGTAATAATTTTATAATCACTTTGAAAGGGATGAAATTGGATTGCATAAACTTGTAATATCTAAATAAATCTAAAATTTTGAAACTGCGGCCGTATTAGAACCCGATGATAAGGAGCAAAAAACCGAGACGATCGGATGATCTGAAAAGTTTTATCAGAACACACAGAGGACTTTGGATATGCACAGATTGAATCCAAGCTCTTTCGTAGACTTAAGGGTTCCATACGATCTATGAGAACAACTTTCTTTGTACAGTTAACTGAGAATAAAGGAGAAGATAGCAGAACTACACGCCGTCATGAGTAATAACCACTTAATAACACATTCAAGTGACATTAGCCTTCTATCTCTTGTAAAACTACATTAATGTTCCCTACACCACATTCCCAACCTGGAAAAAATCAATAGACTATGTACTAGAACTTCTTGGGTTGCTCGAAAAGTTTCTATATCGCCATTTACTGGCAGGGCTAGTAAGATTTTACAACAATAATCTTCAAATAGGATGCCCGTAATCCGATTGCCATAACGAAAAAGGATAAACTAATTTAAAATTTAAAAAATCATGTAAATTTGAAATAGCTTTGCAGTAATAGGTACTTAGGAAAACTATCGCTGTAGTTATTGACAATATGACAATTTTTTTTTAAGTTGGACAATAATAATTCCTTCAAATCATTCGACCGAATAGGAAATCGAATGATTCGATTGTCACTTTTCGTTACTGACTCAATAAGCGGCGCCATATATATTTTGAACGCGCCATTTTGGGAGCTTGATAGCAGTGACGCTTACGTGAATTCTCGTGATTTTGTGAAAAAGTGCCGCTCTTTCTTAGCACAGCATGGGTAAAAAAGAGAAGAAAACGGAGATCAGTGAAGCATCGAGCGAGGAAGAATATGTCGTGGAGAAAGTTCTTAACAAACGTACAGTCAAAGGAAAGGTCGGAATATTAACTAAGTTTATTTTGAAGTACACATTCCACGATATTAATATGGAAAGATTCTAAAGTTTTATTAATTTCGGTTACCATTGATGTTAATTTTAAGTGAAATGAAATTTAATGAACATGGTTTTACCCGTTTGTTTTGATAACCAATTCGCGGTAACCTTAGTGCTTAATGCTAAGTACACTAGCTATTCGCAGCGGTTCGGACGCTCAGGTTCTCATCTTGTTAATTTATACAAAAAGCGAGGATAGTTATGTTGATCATGTTTTAGTACCCAAACAAGGTTTCATGTCAGGTCTTAAATTTGAATTGATTGATGTATTCGGTTTTTTAATTTGCTATTTTCATTTTAGATCCAATATTTATTGAAATGGAAAGGCTATAAGGAGGAAGAGAGTACTTGGGAGCCTGTTGAAAACTTAGACTGTGAGGAACTGATTAAAACTTTTGAAGAAAACAGGAAAGAAAAAGAGGTATAGTCAAAATTCGTAGTAGTGAGGAATATATGTAACTGTGTCTCGAACAATTTATTGAAATTATTCATTTAACTCAATTTTCAGTGTTAGTTGAAAATGGAATCATATTAATTTATAAAATCATACTTCTCTTACCATTGAGGAGCTGCGTAATGACTTTGATCTTTAAGCATATTTTGGGTCACTAAATTCCAACAGTTTTAAATAAGCAATACTTGCAATGTCATAAAACTAGAAATAGAAATTTCATCTATTAATGGTCCTATAATTGTGTGTGTGAATGGTTTTGGTTGAAACAAGTGATTTCACCCCTCTTGGCTTTAGCCAATTGATTAATTTTGATACTCACAAATAATTTCGAATCTTTTGTTTTAATTTGCGTTTTACATAATAATATATTAACTTACATGTTGCCTTTCCAGAAATCTTCAAAAAAACCTGAGGACCGTGCTAAGAAGCGAGTCCGTGAATCAAGTGAGGAGACCAGTTCTGGTAGGAAAGGTCGGGGGGCAAGTGTTTCGTCGGCTGACGAACCAAAAGAGAGCAAAAGGGAAAGAAAGGAAGAAAAAAGCAAAACAGGCTTTGATAAGGGACTCAAAGCTGAGAAAATTATAGGTATAATATTTACTCAGACATTGCTGGGCATTCAAAGAGAAAAAAGTATAGTATTTATAGAGTAGTTGACAGTTATACGGAAAACATTAAATGTGCTGAAGTTTTAGAATATACAGTAATCGTAACATTTCCTATAACACCGTAGATTGGTTCCGCATTATAGGAAAAGTGCTGTAGGAATATTCTTGTACAACAAGTTTGTACACACAATAAAATACAACCAATTTTTTTACAATTCAAAGAGGTTGAACATCTATACTTCTATACTAATATTATAAAGAGGAAAGATTTGTTTGTTTGTTTGTTTCGAATAGGCTCCGAAACTACTGGACCGATTTGAAAAATTCTTTTTCCATTATTAGCCGACATTGTCCCTGATGAACATAGGCTACTTTTTTTATTTTTTTTTGGTTTCATGTGTGTGTAATGTTTCCGAAGCGAAGCGAGGGCGGGTCGCTAGTTAACTTAATAAATTAATTTAATTTAATTTTATGACAACAAAATTGACACAATGTGCAAAGTTATGCGATATCAATTATGAACTACGAATCATTATAAATTTCACAGTACAACAGAAGTATGATGTGTCAAATCTCTGCATTATATGGGGTAATACTCGTGTTATATGAGGACTGAAATCGCGTAATATAACATAATACATTAATACACTAACGTAATACATTATAACAGTAATGTGTTATAAAGGGATTACTGTATTATCTAATTAATATGCATAAGGCATATTATGACATGTAGAATCCAACATTTCCTTTATTTTATAGTCATGGAGAAATATATTTTACTGAAATAAAAAAAATATATGTAAATTTCAGGCGCTTCAGATGCTACCGGTGAACTAATGTTTTTGATCAAATGGACAGACTCTGATGAGGCTGAACTAGTTCCAGCTAAAGTAGCTAATGTTAAATGCCCGCAGCAAGTAAGTATTTTTTCGTCTTCTGCATTGTTTGTATACATTTTTTAGTGACAACGAAAGCAACTTTTATGGAATGGTTTGATTTAAAAGTCTACACTTCTACACATTTACAATTAAAAAATTAAAAAAATTAGAAATGTATGGTATAATTCCTAAATCTTTGATAATTTAAAATTTGTAAACATACTATTCTCAGAAGAAACAACATAGAGCATCAAATACTTTGTAGGCTGTGTTATTATGTTTGCTTTGTGTTCCATTACTGATTTCTGACTCTGACTTCAAAAATTCTATCAACAAAACTAAATTAAAATTCGCAATATCTGACAATGGAACCAACTAAGCTTACATTTATATTTTGTTCTACTAATGAGATATAGGGTGTGTAATGGTACAAACAAGCTTTCTCGTGACTTATTTTATAAAGTTGCTATCTGTATTGGTTTTATTAATGTCATGAATGTAGCGTTTAAATTTTTTGCCACAGGTAATAGCGTTTTATGAAGAAAGGCTAACTTGGCACACGCCATCCGAATCTGAATAATTAGAACTAAGTATTGCATAAGTGTTTGTATGGACTCAATGGTGGTGTCTGTTGTTTTTAGTTCATCTTCGAGAGTTCACAGAGCTCGGAGTGCAGCTGTATTGTAATTCTACATTTTATTGATTTTATTTTTAAACTTGCTGCATAAATTACAAATTCTGGCTGGCATAAATTGGTTACATGTGACGTCATTTGGGGCCAAGAAAACGAACTAACCATATATTAAACACTGATTTATAATTATAATGATTAGCCACTTATGACTTCTGCATGGATCATTCTACCTTGAAACTAAGAATAGTTTAAATGATGAATTATTAGGTTTTATTTGATGGTTTAAAATATAAATCTTTATTATTTCACAAAAATAGTTTGTGAATGTTCAATTAAACTTAATTAAACCTCCTTTATAAATTGTTTCGTAATTGCTGTCCAGTTGTCTATTGCTTCAGACTCGATGAGGACATGCAGTTTTGTTTTGAGAATTGTTAGTTTATTTTTAATTTAAAATACTTAAAAATATATGAATGACTATAAAAATGTATTTAATAAAATACACAATGAACATAATACTTGTAATGCAAAACGGTTTTTGTACATTTAAATAAACAAAGATTTTTTTTAACAGAATTACTTTGTATATTAAATAACAGTCAATTATTCCGGACGGTACAATATGACCCATTTACTTCCGAAATATAGTAATCGGCACGAGTCTTGAGTAGGGGTGGCGCGGTGGTGCTGGTGTACGATGCGCTGGATGAAGCTGCTGCTAAAGATCAACCAGTCCAAAACAAAGATCATGATCGTGGATAAATCCGGCACCCTTGACGAGAAAAATATTCTAGGCCAATATGACATCGTCAAGATTTTCGTGTACCTCAGGTCGATTATTACCAATAGGGGTGGATCGGAAACCGAAATAAGGCGACGCATCGGAATGGCCAAATCCGTTATGAGCCGGCTAAACAAAATATAGAGAGATCGTAACATACTCAAGAAGACGAAAGTGCAAATTGTTGAGACGCTCGTTTTCTTAAAAAAATTTGTATGAGGCTGAGACCTGGACCTTGAAAGTCTGACAGGCGACGCATAGACGCGTTTGAGATGTGGTGCTGGCGGCGCATGTTGCGCATCCCTTGGACGGCTTTCCGGATAAACGCTTCCATCCTCAATGAGCTAAAAGTTGATCAGAGGCTATCCACTAAATGCCTATATAGAGTGCTTCAATATTTTGGTCCAATAGCAAGAAAACCCTCTGACAATCTGGAGAGACTCATAGTGACGGGAAAAGTGGATGGAAGACGATTCAGAGGTCGGACCCAAAAAAGATGGAATGACTTTTTTTTTCTACCTTGAGAGGCTATTTCAGCGCAACTTTAACTAGTAGGTGAGCTCACGGGGCTCAAACCTGACGACGTTGCTAACACGAACCCTAGCAAGAGCCGTCCTTCGCAGAATCTACCACCGGATCGGAAACGCGACCCACTGAGAAGATCCGGCGAGAAACTCAGTGTGCTGTGTCTATGGGTTAATTTAATCGCCGAGCCCTTCGTCGCAAGCGACGGGTTCGACGAGAACGATGAATTGGAATGACCAAGTGTGCGAGCATCTGAACACGAGACTGAGCCACGCACTTCACTGCACCACTGACCGACATTAGTGGATACAAATTACAAGAAAAGTTCACAGGCGGGCGCATCACGATACTCAGCATTGAGCGATCAACTGGAGGAGGAAGAGGAGGAGGTACGATGGGCGCACGGCTCCCCACTCTTTGTGGAGCTCACGACTCATGCCGATTACTGTACCAGAGTACGTGCAATAACAACCCCTTGTTACTATTGGTGTATAATTAAAGGATAATCATTTAATTTTAATAAGCTTTCCGTGAGTAAGAAATGCAAATCGTGTGGCGTCGCGGGGTCGTCGTTAGCTCTGGCTGCGTGGGTCCGGTGGGGACGCTTACTGTTGTACTGTGGTGGGAAACGGTCGTGCGCCCACCAGGTAAATGTGCTCCGAACACTTCGACGGCTCTCGACTGAAGGTCGACCATCAACTCCAGCACTCTGATGGCCAGATAAGTCTCATTCCTCATTTTAGAATTAATACTGAATATAGTGCAATAATTGTGTGTACTTACTGCTGATGCCGCGCGGCGCGGTCCCCGGGCTCTCGCATATTGTTGGGCCGCGAGAGAACAGAAAGTGCGCGCGTCTGCTCTCTACCCGGAATAAAGTTCCTCAACAAGGTAGAGCGCGCGTCACGTAAAAAGA
Source organism: Bombyx mandarina (assembly GCF_003987935.1). Next base: position 104,172 of record NW_021011497.1, read on the forward strand.
ACGCTGGAAGAAAGTGGAGGGGGTGTGTTTGCGCATGGATACACTCGCGCACGAAAATACTAAGTACTTTTGTTTTATTTTTGAAGTAATCCTTCGCTCGCGGCTTCGTATATTGGTTATTGGTATGTACAGTTTAGTAGTTCTGTACTCTTGTACCTGTATGCAGTTACATGTTACAGGAGAGCGTAGAAAGATATCATAAGTTTGAAGTTAAAGTAGTTTATGAAAGTTAAAGCTTAGATAAAGTTATAAAGATGATAATTTCTCTTGATGTGAATTGTACGATAGTTAGTGATGCACTCTCTTGACTGTAATTAAATTCGTATTATATTATTTGTTGTCACGCGGCAAAAACTGGATCGCGTCGCGAGTAAGCATAACGTTCTGGTACTGTTGGTGGTCGGCATTCCTTAACTATAATAAAATTGTACGGTGGTAAGATCGTACATGGTAGGTACATTAAAAAATAATATATAAGATAGAATTTTATGAAATAGAATTAAAACATGCTTAATTTCTGCGTATAATGTTTAATCTGAATACGAACAGACAGACGGACGGACAACAAAGTGATCAAAGGGTTCCGTTTTTTTCCTATTGAGGTACGGAACCCTCAAAATTAAATTAAAGTCGAAACTCCTTCTATTAAGTCGTCGTGGGTGACGTGAAAACCTGATGAGGACGCGGTGTTGGTGCTGGAGGTGGCCATTTCATCGTCGTCGCTGTCGTCACTTGAGCTTTCATCATCACTTGAGTCAGAATCATCATCCCCTACGCGAATAATAAATTTTTCCGTCATGATGTCTACCACATGATCGCTTTCAACATGGCGTTCAAAATTTACATCAAAATGTCGTTTTCCTATATAACATTTTATATATATGATATGCTCGGAGACTGGTCAATGTGTAACATAATGTCATCCAGACATCAATAAATTAGTAACACGTCCTTTAGAACTTCTCTTCAGTTTGGTCAAACGCGAAAATTACGTTAGTGCTGTTTCAAAGTTGAATATTTTAGTCTTTCGCCTAATTCCTATTTACTTAGTAGCCAGTTTACATCGTCACGGTACGCGATATTTAGGGAAGCAATCTTGGGTCTCGCGGCGGAGATTGAGAGTTCAGGGTAGTTGGACGGCGACATTCACCCGCCATGACCTCACCGTGAGTTTAGTTCGAAAAATCAACCGTTTTTCTTCAAATGCTGGCCTTCGCTTAGTGAAATAAATGAGCTCTTACAAATTAGCATTCTGTATTAGTGATGATTGTTTTAAGCTGTGTAAGCCTACTGCGGCCACATCGATAGGAGCTGAATTAATATTAGCTAACTAGTGAGAGCACTCTTGAACACACTCACGTTATGAACATATGACTTAAAAAACTAAGTATAGTACGTCGCGACCTCACGCGGGACGCACCGACAATGTCGCCAAGCCTCATAGTTCTTGCATGTACTCATCCAGTTTATTTAAATTCCAAATAGTCTTATTGAAATATCACTCTAATACGTATGTATGTATTTATTATGTAAATTACAAATGTTTTATATGACGTACACAACATTCAATGAAAATAAAACTTATTTCGTAATATGTTTGACTTTTATTTGATTAATAACTAGAACAAATTAATACAAGTGTATTTTTAATGACATAATAAATTCTGAAAGAAATAGTTTGAGAGTTTTTATTTAAACTACATATACTTCATCTAACGATTTTATTTTACTGTTTTCGTGGGCGATAATAACACGCTTTCAAAGTAAGTTTAGTTTGACATGTAACTTGTGTACTTGATGTCCATGGTGACGATGACTACTGGTGACCACTGGTGACCACTGATACACACCAGGTAGGTTTTATGCTCGTCTAGCTAGGAAGGCAATAAAAAGATATTTGAAATTTATAATTTAAGTTCAACTTATAAGCATTAGGGTAAGTTAAGTCTTCACAATCTGAAATTAGCATATTTTACTCCGACACTTGCAGCTGGAATTGCATCTTTAATGTACTTAATATCCCCACAAAAATAAAAATAACTAGAATTGGGTAATATAAATACTGTGGTTAAAAATACATTTTATCCTTTCCATTTTTACTCCGATACTTCCTGATTAAACATATCATCAGCTTTTTCTAAACGTGAAGATGAATCATTGAGAAAAGCACTAACAATTTTATTTTATTAAAATTTATTGACGACCGTTGCCATATATCTACCGCGCAACTTACACGACATTGTCGGAAGGACTGCAATTATTCCTGATTTAAGCATTAAGTAATTTTGATTCATAGATGATTTTTGACCAAGATATAAAAAGGAATCTATGAAAGTAAAACGGGAATGAAAACTGATAAAATTAGACAAATTTTGGACTGTACTTCGCATTAATGACTCCCAAGTGAATAATTGGCGACGAAGATGGAACTATTTTATTCTTTTTATCAATAATAAGAGCCAACCAGGGCCGTTACCGAAGGAGACCGACGACGAATCCCAGTCACACATTATTTTAACAGTACAGCATCGAAAGTTGCTCTTGATCTCGCAATGTTGTTTTTTTTAAATTAACAGTCTAGTTCGGTCTGTTAAAGGAGACGTTCGATGAAATGGCAAATCTTCAATTTCAATACTTTATCTAAACAGTAATGAGAAAGCGAATTAACTTGGCCCCTATTTGTGGCCAAACTTGGGGTACGGCACTGGGAGTCAAGAGCTATCGGAACTATACCGAATCTGAGCATCCTCGAGAACTGCGGCAGGGCACGTTACTCGTGGAATAAACAACCGCTCGGGACCAAAGGCAGTCTATAGGAGACCGCGCGGTGAGGGGGTAGCGTTCCACATGCTGGAATGATGACCTGTTGGTGGAAGTGGTCCTCGTGGCCAGTCCCTTGAAGGCCTTTTTGTGAAGGATTTTTTTCCGCAAACAGGTTCGCTGGTAGCCTAAGGGGTTATTCCAGCTATGTCCGGACAGGTGAGTGAGCTCACGGACTCAATCTGAGAGAATTTGCAAACGCTAGCCCTAGCAAGAGCAGTGTTACGCTGAATTTTCCACCGGATCGGAATCGCGACCCACTGACAAGATCCGGCGTGAAACTCAGCGAGCTGGAGGTCTAGTTCAACAGCGGACGACCGTAGGCTGGTGATAAATTTAACCATAATTTACTGCGCCATAACTTTACATAGCAAAATTAGATGTGAACCTATTAAATATGAGATTCATTATTAATAGGTAGCTTCTGAAATATAATGAAGTAAATATATGTTGCTTAACGACAAGGCTACTTCATAATCTTATTATTATAAAAAAATACTATTTATAAAGTGTTTATTCGCGGTGCTCGTACATTGTGAATGTACTTTGAATGACTTAAATATACTGGGATTCGGTGGGTGCGTGTGGGTAGGAAACGATTTCAGTATTATATAGCAATGTTTATTGGGTATATTAACTGTGATTCTAGATATATTATTATAATTGTAGCGAAATTCGAGACCTATCCTTGTCTATGCCTGGAACTTGTAGTCAACCTTGTTCACTCCGTTGCTGGAAGAGAAAAACAATTTAAATTAATGTTGCGTTAAGGGCAAGCGTCGGTCGCCCGGGGGCCGCGCCGGATCCGCTCGGAGCCAGTACCTTATTAACATGTTTGTGTGCAGCGGGGAGCAGGAGGAAGACAAGGGAAGTCAGAGCTTGGCTTGTTCAATGTAGAGGCAGTTCTTTATCGAATTATTTTAAAATACTCTGAAGCGTTTAGAGCTGTTATTATAGTAAAGTAGCTGGTGATACGAGGGCACCTGATGTTAAGTTGTTACAAGAGAACATGTCCCCGTGAAACATGAAGTCGAAATCTCATTCTATAACGGCTGCTTCACTGACACCCAAAATGTATCACGACTTCGTACCACATGTTGACGCCGATATCGCAACAAGCTCTATCATCGGCGGGAATCACCTTAGAGGTAGACCTTACGCGTTGTTTGACAATATACCACGCTTTTATTTATTTATTGCTTAGGTGGGTGGACGAGCTCACAGCCCACCTGGTTTTAAGTAGTTACTGGAGCCCATAGACATCTACGACGTAAATGCGCCACCCACCTTGAGATATAAGTTCTAAGGTCTCAAGTATAGTTACAACGACTGCCCCGCCCTTCAAACCGAAACGCATTACTGCTTCACGGCAGCAACAGGCAGGGCGGTGGTTCCTACCCGCGCGGCGTCACAAGAGGACCTGGGCGTGGAGTACCTGAGCAGCGCGGCGTGCGAGGGCGGGTGCTGCAGCAGCGGCTGGAGGCTGGCGGCGAGGCGCTGCAGGTTCCGCTCCAGCTCGCGCTGGTATTCGCGCTGGTCCAGACCGATCAGGTTCTTGTTCTTCTTTAGAGCGTCTTGACACCTGGCAATAGTTTCAAATATTTTTTTATTGTAATTAATTTCCAAACGTAATGATTTTTAATGATTTTTATGCGAAATTCTTTGATTACTATATAAAGTGGGAATTTATTTCAAAAAAATTTTTTTTTTCAATCACCACTGCTTTTTTAAAAGAAGTAAATATTTTATTTCAATTTGTTAGTTTACATATTAAAATTTATAGTTACATATATTGTTATAAAAAAATTGGTACCCGCCAGTGGGATTCGGACACCGTTGCATCGCTAGATAGTCTTATCATTTAAGTCACGACGACTTCAAAACTGGAGGTCCGTGTTGTGATGATGAGGGGACATCTAGTTGAGTGCGAGTAAGAGAAAGCGTGTGATGAGGCAAGCGGTCAGAACTTACTTCTTGTAAAAGTCCTTGAAGGTGAGCCGCAGTTTGTTGGTGAGGCGGGTGGGGGGCTGCGTGCCGTCAGCCACCGGCGCTAGGAACACCTGGCCACGTCACAACATCACATTATAACGACACTTCCGGTCTGTCGAGTTAAGGATCACACGATCAACAACGATCGGGCAGAACGACTTAGTGTGATCCGGGATGGGGGTCGCTCATCTTTTAGAATTTATACTTATGTATTATAATATTGTTACGCCGGTAAGAGTATCTTCTATAATCGCCATCTATCGTCGGATAGCAGAAACGAATGTAGGGGAATGGTACCCCGCCCCGCTTAGCTTACTATGCAGTTATAGTAATGAGCAGCATACGTTAGTCAGTCCCTAGCCCGCCAGAATAATTGATTGATCGGAACGTTGCAGATCACCATCATCATTCTCATTAAACAAACTCACTACCTACCAATTACTTGAATAGGATCACCTCATTGTAATCATCGCCTCATCCTTATCACTACATCACTACATCACCATAATGAAAATAGCCAGCAGGGAAAATCATCACCTCTGCCACGTTAGGCAGGGAGTAGCAAGCCCGGGCAGAGGGGATTGCCCCGAGGCCCGACCCGTGCCTCCGCAAGGGGACACGAAGACCCAACGAGTTAGTCAGTAGTTAACGTATAGCGATCCACCGCGGTCGCTGACGCGATTAAACATTTAATTATAATAATATGTAACTACTAAACCTCACACGAATATCGAAAGAACTAGTAAACTCGAGAACGCTCGAGAAGTACAACGCCATCTATTATCAAACAGCGGAAACACATATCGATACTACTCGATCAGTCAGGAATGTTCTCTATAGTTGTAGAGATGTTTTAAATATAAAAGCGTTGCAGAGATGACACGAAGGCGGTTAGTAAGCGGTTCTACTCGAAGTGAAATAGCGAACGGATCGTAGGAAGCGTAGCAGCAGAAGTTAATTGAAGATTAAAGTGTGCCTTACTTTTAAGTATTCAAGGGTTTTTCTTAATTTGTACTTCGGTAGAAGTTTTATTTATCCCGAACCCCAGCGCGTAACTATTTCTATAATAATAATAAAAATAAATTATAATATTTAATTACGTATAGTTAATTTATAATATATAAGTATAAATTCTAAACGTTTGTAATTGAATAGTTTGTTCGCGGAACTGCAGCGGGCCACTTGTAGTTATCAAACGGTCTCGGGCTTCCGAGTTCTGCCTTGGACAACACCATCAGACCGCCACCCGGAAGTGGTAGGTGGGTGGAGTAGATGGGCGGTACCTGCGCGAGTTCGAGCGGCCCCTGGTTGACGGTGGTGGTGACGCAGCCCTGCAGCACCATCTGCAGCATCTTGGCGTCGGCCGGCTCCGCGCTCGTGGCCGCGCTCAGCTCGGCGACCTGCACACACCGCGCACCCATTGTATTAAATAACGTCTACTGTCTCTTGAAATTTTCTTTTCATTGATAGTAAATTGTCTATGTAAACTTCTAATGTTCATTACAGATTTAAGATTACATTTATGTATATATTTTTAGGGTAAGGTCGAAGGCTCGTTTTGACATTGTTAAAACAAAACATAATGACAACGGTACTATAAATACGTACATTCTAAAAAATAATTCTATATAATAGTTTTTACATAACAAAAATTACTATCGACTATTGTATTCGTGCCACTTGCTAAAGTTCAACGCCTTGTTCCTTGTCGGATAGTTGAAATTATGTACAGTATTCTCGTGTTAGCTTGTCGGGCGACATACCTTCTTCTGTATGTCCTCGATGGCCACTTCGATCGGCGAGAGGATTATTTGAGTTTTCTGGACCACCTGGAACGCGTTCATCATATATTAAAAATAAATGTGGTCAGTCGTCGTCACAAAAGTGTTCTGTGTATTAGTTTAACTTGTTTATGAGAAAATTTAACTACTTTATGTGATTGATTAAAAACATACAATCACATCTATCACGCAGTACAGACCGCTGAGGGCTGACACACTTCACTCTCACACTACTGGGGGACTGTAGCGGCGTGGTGGTTACGTCACCTGTATCCTGGTCTTGACGTAGGGGAAGTGGTGGGCGGTGGTCAGGATGGTCTTCCGCTTGCACTGGTCCACGATGTCTCCGTGAGCCCGGCCCTCCGCGGTGAACGGGGTGGCGTACATGAACCTCTCTGCGCGTGAGCACTCGTTAGTACCGATCCAGCTCTAGGGCTGGCGGCCTACGTACAGGATATTAGCGTGCGAAACATTTGGTACAATTTTTTTTTTAAACTATCACGCTTCGTAACTGGTCCCGTGCTAAGTTCGTAAAGAACTTGTGTTAGAGGTACCAGATTACGGAAATGTAAGATTTTTATTATACACATACATTTATTTAATATACATCCATAAGCCTGGAAAAGACATTTTATATTTATCATACAAATATTTTCCCCTGGTGGGATTCGAACCCGCGACCCCCTTGTGTAGTGACCATGTCACTTACCACTACACCAGACGGCTGTTAAATTACTTCAATATAGGATCCAGTGTTGCATTTATTTCGTAGATGGGTGAACGGACTCAAAGCACACGTGGTTACTGTCGGTGTTAGACTCGGTCTGAACGTCACCACTCGCTTTGAGACATGAGATGGAAATTTCCAGAGCTGTTATCAACTACCCTACTCTTCGATCCGGAATGCGCGAGTGCTTCGCGCCAGAAATAGGCGACATGGCGGCACCTACCTGGGCGGGCTCACAATATGTCTTGCAACGTGTATTTTAAATTAACAAAACCAAGTGTTGGATGCTTGGGTTTCTTCAATAAAACTTCCACAATCGATTTTGTGCTTGTATTTCCTTTATACAGGTTTTTGTTAATTTAATGCGTTGCGAACAAGTTAGGTTGGCGCGGCCATTAATTGAAGTGTGTTTAAAATTGTGTCGGTGAACATAAATAAAATTTCAATATTGCTCAGTAAAATTTCGTAGGCGTTAACACCAAGCTTTATTAGCAGGTTGATTTTCTTTTGTCACCCTGGTCTGGTGTCTAGAGCTACGAATAATAAAACTATGGAACAGTAACTTGCCTTCAATTGCACTTTCGATTATGGTTCCATTTACGCACACAAATAAAAGCAAATACAACGAACACTCACACTCTTTCATAAACAAACGCTTGCACGCGATTGGTCGCGCCAACGTCACGGTTCGCCAGCGCCGCCCAGCGCACCCTTATGACGAAGACTCTATGCAGTAGTAATTAATTCACTACTACTGCTACTGCTACTGCTACTACCACTACTACTATACAAGGTGTAAGGCACACGACTTCCACTTTGAAGTCTGTACATGGCCTGTTTGAAAGTGTATGCTGCATATTGAGCTATTTTTGCAATGCGTCCAATTTGTTTCATTTCTTTCCAAGCGTACTATCACAAGCGGCTATTCATTTTTTACGTTAAAATTCATTTGTCGGAAATCTGCAGTAATAAAATCATTTCTTATCGCTGCATACTATTACACTTGTTAGTTAAATAAAATTTATGTTTTATCTGAGCAGTATAAAGAACTACTACTGCATATAAAAAGTAATCGTACATATTGCATAACACTATCCATCATCAATAGTATGAAATTTTACGATGTTTGTATACTTACTTATGAAAGCTAATTCCACTGTTTTTCATATCTGTATGGCTTTTACACCATTTCACGACACACGATTGCATATTTGCAAAATTAAAAAGCGCAAAATAATAATTATCTGTTCAACCGAAAACTGACGCAACACGACCGCACGACACGAGTGCGACAGCGAACTGGCGCGCCGTTCTGTAGCTATTTTAAGCCCCGCCCTCCGCGGTAGCTATTTTCGTGGAACCATTTTTGAAGCGTAATTATTGTTCTATAGTTTTATTATTCGTAGGTGTCTAGTGTCTGAGGCCCCCCACCCCCGCCACCCCTACTCACTGATGTTGTGGTTCCGCTCGTAGTGCGTGAGGCGCCTCCGGAGTTCGTGAGGCTCGAAGTACGGCTCCACGTATGTGATCTGGATGTACGCCTTGTCCGGGTCCAGCGTGGCGGGGTCCACGTTGTTGGAGTCCTTGATGATGACCACGTTCTCGGCCCCGAAGCGCTGGCTGTAGAAGTTCTGCGGGACACACGTCGCGTTAGACTTGAGGCATTATTTACTGGTGGTAGGACCACTTTTGAGTCCGCACGGGTAGGTATCACCGCCCCGCCTATTTCTGCCGTGAAGCAGTAATGCGTTTCAGTTTGAAAGGTAGGGCAGCCGTTGTAACTATACTAAGATCTTAGAACTTATATCTCAAGGGGGTGGCGTATTTATGGTTGTAGATGTCTAGCGGTAGGCAGCGGCTTGGCTCTGCCCCTGGCATTGCTGAAGTCCATGGGCAACGGTAACCACTCACCACCAGGTGGGCCGTATGCTCGTCTGCCTACAAGGGCAATATAAAAAAAAAAAAAATGTCTATGGGCTCCAGTAACCACTTAACATCAGGTGGGCTGTGAACTCATCCACCCATTTAAGCAATAAAAAAAGCTCGTGATGGGACTGTGGTGGGTTGTGCGGGGGCTGACCTCGAGCCTGCTGAAGATCTCGGGCAGCTTGGTGAGCGCGTGCTCCTTGTAGACGAACTGCTGGAGGTGCAGGTCCCCGAACAGCTGCCCGTAGAAGCACACGCGGAAGTACGTCCCGAACACGCGCTTCCCGTGCAGCTGCTCGATGCGGGTGAACGCCTCCTGCAGCTTGCTGACAATCACACATTTTGAAACACGTAAGTTTTTTTTTTAAATATAAAAAATATGTATTTTTCTTAGGATTGCGACGTAATCGAATTAAAAAAAAATAGTGTGTGTGCAGTGCAAGTCACACACGGTAGCAGTGAAACTTATAAAAAGTAAAAATAATCGCAAGGGTCAACCACTCCGCAGTGCAACGAAGCAGTTTCACCTTGGGGAAACCGCCTGCATGATCACGGTAACCCTACGCCAGGTAAATATGATTAGGCAAGAGAAATACGAGAACGTCTATCAACTGTGTAACATCTCGTCACCGCGATTCAATAGAAATAATGGTAAACCATCTTTTATAATATGAGGTAGTGCTCTCTGTGAATTGATATTTTAACTTCACGTATAATGTGTTCTATCTCATTCTCTCGCCGGCTGAATCCTAATCATTTATGTGTTTGTGTCTCTATGGACTTATTTTTTCGTTTCGTTTCATTTCGTTTCATCGAGTTTTAAATCACGATTCTAAAGAAGTTTTGAACACTTTTGTAAGAACGAGACAGCGCACGGTCCCGGAGCTCCAGCAGTGACTGCGCGTGGAGTAGTGGAGCGCGCGTACCTGTGGATGTTAGCCAGCTTCTTGTAGTCGCGGTGTTCCTCTGCGATGGGGATGAGCACCTTGTAGAGCTCGTTGACGGTCTCGTACATGCCGGCCGCCATGAGCTCGCCGGCCGCGTGGTCCAGCAGCGCCTGCAGCTCGTGGTGCGTGAGGTGGTGGTGCAGCGCGTCGGGGCAGCTCTCGTCCAGCGCGTTGTGCGTGACGCGGTGCAGCAGCTGCGCGCCCCGCCCGCGCGCGCCCAGCCGCTCCGCCACCAGCGCCGCGCCCTGCACCAGGCACATGCCCGCCTCCGCGTGGTTCGAGCGCTGCACCACACACAACTACACTTCACACCTTACTACCATGACATGGGGTAAATTGGGATTCTGGGGTAAATTGGGACAAACCTGCGGAAGATTCTCAAAGTACCTGTAGCACGGAGTCTACCTAATTTTCTTTAAGGTAATATTTATCAATGTATAGAAGAAAAACCAAGTTAACTATGGAAGTACTAAACATGAGTTTAGTTGGTCCCAAAAATTCGTCAAATTAAATTTAAAATAGTGGTTGAAAAGTGCGTTTTAAAACAGCTTAAAGAACTTTTAAAAAAAGTAATATTATCGTTGTTTTTTCAATAAGATCACAGTTTATATAAGTTTTTAATACACCTGGAAATACCACAACAAACGGTAAGTTGCAATATTCTTATTTTAAATACAATATTTCGACAAAATAAAAAATGTATATTTTTTCCTTTCTTTTTGGGGAAAATTGGGACGTATGTAGGGTAATTTAGAACGAGACTGGAAAAATTAGGGACGAGAAAACACAAAATTGGAACGCCAAAAGACAAAATAGGGATGGCTTGTTAGGGCTGTCACTGATATCTTATAATAGATTTTTTAGCCTATACTATCACTTAATTGCGTGATGTAAAGAAGGTTAATGTGTTTATCAGTTAGTTTATGTAAGTATTATAGGTAAAAGAAAAGTATATATATCATTACTTTTTTTCGCGACATTTACCTTGTAATATCTGCCCGGTCGTATGTTCTTTATAGCAATAAAAAAAATTAAAAGTTAAAAGAACTCAAACGAATCAAAACTTTTGTTATTTCAGAATCTATTCACGCGTCGAATCATGATTTTGTTAACATTCACAACGAACACACACAAATAAAAACAGGCCTCAGATTTTAAATGTAACATTAATTAAAAATCCGAGATATCCAATTATGAGTGAGTGAATTAATTGAGTTTAGTTATTTAGCTTAGAAAGAATTTCTTTTATTTTTGTTATTATTGGCAGTAATCAGATAAAGCTGTTTTTTTATCTTATTCACCTGATATCTTACTCTTGCTCAAAGATTATTTTGAAAATGTTGATTAAATAAAATTGTATTATTGCATTTCCAGTCCTTTTGTTTTCTATTTTTTATTCTATTTTATGATTTTGTTTCAGAGTTGTGATTTTTAAGGAAATTAAATAATAATTTTCTAAAATATAACATGCACATACTTTTTTTGATCATTGTATTGTTGATTATCATTCACGTCACATCGCTTCGGAATAGAAACCAGCTTAATTTACACTATGTTGTGTATTGTGCTTAAATTATGGATTGTATTCATCATTTCGGTCCATATAAATAATTATATGGCACCTACCTATATATCGCAGTACTGCGAGTTGACAACCCTTACAAATATCCCAATTTAACCCTTAACCGTGTCAATTTACCCCGGATGCTGGGTAAATTGGGACGGCCATTATTTTACCCATTATTTCTTTAAAATGAATAATTAAAATAATGTAACGGTTTTTATCACCTAGGTACGTTCAAGACTCAACTTATTTCTTTGGTTGAGCAGTGACTATTTAATTGGAACTATTTTAAAATTCAATCTGAAGGTCGATTTTGTCCCTATTTACCCCATTGTACGGTACTTGTATCTCAAGGTGGGTGACTTTTTGGCGGGAACGCGAGGAGTGAGGTTGTGATTTGTTTTATTTTGTCTATTTAGTGTTTCTTCAGGTTTAAATGTGTAATAACGGTGGTTTATTAAATGTTTAGTATCTGTGAAAGTGCACAAATGTTGGAAAATGAAACAAAGCCGCTGGACAATAACTTCTCGAGATCCTCCAAAAAGTCCACTGAAAAAATCTCAGTAAATTACCACCATTTTACTGAGATTATATTTCATCCCATATCATCTCATTTTATTTAATTTCATCTCAGTTGATTAATGTCTCAAATTCATCATCTTCATTTCATTTCACTGCATATTATCATTTTTCATAAAAATAAGAATATAAATTAAAATAAGATATGACTTAAAGGTCTTAGTTACCAGGTCATAAAATCCCATAGATAGTCAAAGTAGATGGCGCGTTTATGTTGTACATGTGTATGGGCTCCAGTAACCACTTAACACCAGCTGAGCTGTGAGCTTGTCCACCCATCTAAGCAATAAAAAAAAGTGTTCAAGAAGCACTATGTACTAAAATGATCGAGATTTGGTGACATTAAGTGTAAGTCTCAGTTCTATAGTACAATGGCTGCCCCACCCATCAAACCGGAACACATTACTGCTTCACAGCAAAGGTATACAAGGCTGCGGTGCCTACCCGAGTAAGATCATGGGACGCAATTCCACCAGTTTATTAGGTGATTATCTCTCTAACCTTCGTTTCCAACACTGCAGGCGCATTCCAAACCAGGCATTACCATCCTTTTTTTTAACCATCCTGCCTTTCTTTACCGCGAGGCTACCATGTGTTCGGTACTGTCGATATAACGAAACCTTTGAATTCACATCTTCAGGTCTCACGATGTGCGCACTCTCTTCGTGATGTCTGGGTTCCTGTAGACCACGAGCTGGCTCACACCAACCTACAAGGACCTCTCACCTCCATGTGCTTCTGCGCCATGTTGTTCAGCCAGGTGAGCCTCAAGTCCGGGCTGTGCTGGTACCCTCGCGCCACGCGGTGCATGAGATCCAGCAGCATTTCCGGGTCCTCGGCGTACTCCTTCATCTTTACCGTGTCCGATAGGATCATGTGGAGGTTGAACACTAGATCTTTCACCTGCAATATAAAATACTAGCTGTACCCGTCCGCTTCGCTGGGCATTTAAAATTAATATTATTTCTCACCCTCACAAAGGTTCTCATCATTAACGCCCCCGCAACTGGTGTAGGGAGTCCAACACTCATATAAATATTATATTACCCTAGTAAGAGCAGTGCTTCGCAGAATCTACCACCGCATCGGAAACGCGACTCACTGAGAAGATCCGGCGAGAAACTCAGTGGGCTGTATCTATGGGTGATAAAGCGCGGTAAGGTCGCACCTGCTCCGGGAAGGTGGTGTCGTGCATGTCGGCGTCGCGCTCGGCGTACACCAGGATGGTCTTCAGCGCGCGGCGGAGCGACTCCTCGCTGAAGGTGGTGGACGTGCCCACCAGCGACGACAGGGACATCGTTATCTGCATCTTCACGCGACTGAAGTTCTGGAAGCCGTGCGATATTATTATTTTAATATAATGTCATTTTTTTTATACAGATTTATTAAATTAAGTTTTTAAATCACATTTTCTAAGTGTCAAACTTCTTTGATAATAAAATTGTAATTCAAATATTGCTTGAGAGTTCTTTCTTCGAAAAAATAAGGACCATAATACCGCCGGACAAGCGTGTAGCGTTCCATGGTGAAATGTCACGACATAATTATGTGTTCACGCTAAAATTTGACAGCTATCGCTATACCAAGATGGCCGCTATAAGCTGTCAAAGTTCCAGCGTCCTTATTGAAAAACCCTATACCGTAAAATGGGGCGATTAGGGACAAATTCCAACTTTATGAGCAATTTTAAGGTAGTAAAGGTTATATTTGTATATAATGCTATATCAGGATCAAAATGATTGAGTCTTGGGGGCATATTTGTTGTCTAATTTAAAATTATGCAACTAGCATTCCAGTTTAAGCAAAAAATGCAAAAATAGGTGTAATCCCTATTTACCCGAAAATTGCGGTTAATTGGGACGAAATGAGAAATTTGCTAGGGTTGGCACTACTTTTATTTTTATATATAGTTTTAATTAATTTATTTATTTAGTTGCACCAACAAAGTGATCATCAATAAAAAAAATTGAAAAACTGACAAAAGTACATGGCAGACATCACCTCAATTATAGGTGCAATCGACAGTGCTGATATTTCTATCTGGGTTAAGAGATTAGGTGTGTCGGTTATTCCATGGATTAATCAGATGAATACCCCCACTCTGAACAAATATTAAATATTTTATTATGTATTACTTAGACATTTTTGTCCACCTTGAGATTTCATTGATCTTGTTACATGTCTCTGCAAAATCGACTTACTTATATTAAATTGCTTATCTATTTCAACTAAAGACTTATTCCCAATTTCGCTTTGAATAAACCAGATTTTTACCAACAAATTTAAAAAATATTGTTATAACTACATAGACAACCCTACAAACCTGTACCTATTTATACTTAGGTCGTTTCCATTTCACGTATTCTCATCCCAATTGACACCTTTTTCGTTGTTATTTGTACCTAAGCCGTCCCCAATATCCCCAAAAGCAACAGATTTTTACATGTATTTTTATTAAATCAAATACATTAAAACCAATAACAACTGAGACTTACCTTTCATATATATGCTGGTTCAAACACTAAATAACGTTTATAAATCATAGTCGTCTTCTATTATTATCAAATAAATAAAAGAGAGGAAAGTTTCTAGCACTAAAATAATTACCACCACAGGAAGTTAATTTGAAACGCGATTTTTTATAAGTTAGCAGCTATTATCATACATATTCAGAGTTGTTTTGTGAACTTTCAACATTCTACTATTAAACTACAAAAAATGGAAGATTTTGCAACGAATATAAAACTTATATTGAGCATCGAAAGATTTTCCCGGTTTTTTCCCGATTCGCCTCTCAATCCCTAATCGCCCCATTTTACCGGTACTAACGTTCTGAGCAATCAATACATCCCCTAATTAGTTTTTTTAAGAGATTTTATGACCTAGTAACTAAGACGTTTAAGTCTTATTTTTATTTTAATGAAAACTTTTTTATATGAATAATGATATTATGAAACGAAACGAAGTTGATTATTATGAAACATGGCATAAAATGATATGAAAATGAGATGAGATTATAAGGGATAAGGGATGATAAGATTATAAGGGATCTCAGTAAAACGGTGGTTATTTACTGAGATTTTTTCAATGGATTTTTTGGAGGATTCCGAGAAGTTACGTTCAGCGGTTTTGTTTTATTTCCCCACATTTTTGCACTTTCACAGATACTAAACAGTTAATAAACTACCGTTATTATACATTTCAACCAGAAGAAACACTAATTAGATAAAATAAAACAAATCATGCAACCTCACTCCTCGCGTTCCCGCCAAAAAGTCCCCTTACTCAGTTTTTTCAAATATCATACGAAGAGTTTTGAATTAGCGTTTAACGCTAATGACGATATAGGGTTAGTCCGGATGCGGCGGCACTCACGTTGCCGAGCAGGTAGTGCTGGCGCATGAGCGCGTACAGCGCCGCGGCGGCGTGCGCGCGCGTGCCGCCCGCCAGCGCGGCGCCGTGCCGCAGCAGCACGCGGCACACGCTCCACTCCTCGCCGCAGCACGACCAGCCCAGCTGCACACGTCGACGCACTCAATTGTACTGTGTCGCTACTGTACTTCAATAATTAAATGTGTGGTGGTGGTAGGGCGCGTTCTGATTCCGCCTGTAATCCCGCCTATTTCTGCCGTGACTACTGCTTCGCGTTTCGGTTTGAAGGACGAGGTAACCGTTGTACTGTAAAATTAGAACTCGAGTTTTATGCAGACGGCGGCATTTATGTTGTAAATGTCTATGGGCTCCTGTAACAATTCAGTCATTCATCCATCTATATAAAAAAAGCTAAAATGATATTTTCGCGGCAGAAAAAGCAGGACGACGCTGTCTCTTCGTGCATCCTCGCATTACGCCGTTACTAAACTCTACATGGTCGAATCTCAAAAGTTTCAGATTTATATTATTGAAGTGTATCGTACCCTGACGATGAGCGCCCGCACCGTGGCCAGCATGTTCTGCAGCACTACCACGCTCTGGTTCCGCTGCAGGGCTCGCAGCACCACCTGCAGCGCCGTACTGCAGATGCTCTGACCGCACTCCAGGTTGCTGCTGGCCTGCAACCGACGACCTCACACTCTCCACAACGAGCTCAACTTTACGAAGCGCTAGTACCGATATGTGTGACGTCATTGGGGGTCAAAACACACAAGTACAAATCGATCACGTTATCTCAGTTCAGCAACGAAAATATTCTCCTGCCGAGGTTTGCGGTATAATTGAACCTTTTTACGTTTCAAAACCATGATTGAGCACGTATGACGTCACTCGTTGTGATTGGTGTTAAGAAAACGTCACAACTATAAAATTTCAGCTAATGATTAAATATAAATTCTTTATCTATAGAAAGTGATCGAAGGATAGACTCGAATTAATGGACATTTGTTGTGGTCTGTATGTGGCGCTATGACCGGGGAGACGTAGTGTACCTGGACGATATTCTCCAGGGCGTGCAGGAGGGTGAGGGAGAGCTCTCCCGCGAGCGCGGCGGCGAGCGAGGGGTTCGGTGCGGCGGGGGAGGGGGCGCAGTCCCGCCCTCCGCCTCGCACCCACTCCTTGCGCCATCGCTCACGCTTACACCCACCGTTGGACATGTTGCCCCCTGGAGAAAACAAATATTTTGGGGACAATCTATGTCTAGTTCACGATCACAGCATTCTTCATCAGAGCAGTCTGTCTGCACCATTGTAAGCACTGCAGCCAGAGATCATATCGTCAGGCAACTTTACCTGTAACCTAAATATGTCATTCTTCAAATAAGGCATAAGGCAGCATGAGTGTGTCCTGTATTGCTGTTGTCCATGAGTCTCAGTACTAATGACGATTAAAAAGTCCGTGTACCTCACATTGAATAGTTCGATTGAAATCGTGGAGTGCGTTGAGTTCTTGCGTAGTTCTTGGCAGAGCGGTCTGGCAACATTCCCTATATCACTACAACTACAGACACTTCTATACAGTCATTTCCTAATCGGGTTTTAAATTTTTTGTTATTATGTACGTGCCCTGATGGTTACCTTTCCTACGCATGATGAAATCGGACCGCGCTGATCCCTGGCCGAGAATGACGTCTTCTAATTTCGCCTTTATGTCTGTCGTCTTACGGACGTTCTGCTGAGCGCACTTCATGATCTCCTTGCGCCCCTGGAGACATACGATACACAAGTTTAGACAAAACGGACCTAAGCTTGTGGAGCGCTCGCGCATTGTACGTGTCAAGTACGTAAAATTTTTTTAGAGGGATTTTATGACCTGGGAACTAAGACTTTTAGGTCAAGTCTTATTTTAATTTATATTTGTGAAAAATGATAATATGGAGTGAAATGGAATGAATACGATTAATTTGAGACACTGGACGTAGCTTCTCGGGATCCTCCAAAAATCCCACTGAAAAAGTCTCAGTAAGTAACCATCATTTTACTGAGATTATATTTTATCCCATATCATCTCATTTTATTTAATTTCATCCCAGTTGATTAATGTTTCAAATTAATCATCTTCATTTCATTTCACTCCATATTGTAATTTTTCATAAAAATAAGAATATAAATTAAAATAAGACATGACTTAAATGTCTTAGTTACCAGGTCATAAAACCCCTTAAAAATGGCCGGAGGAGGGCGCCGTACCTTGTACTCGTGGCAGCTGAAGGCGAGGTCGATGAGCGCGAGCAGGGTGCGCAGGGCGGAGGGCGGCAGGTCGGCGGCGCAGGGCCCGGCCCACTTCAGCACCCAGGCGAGGCACGTCACCAGGTTGCGGCTCGTCTCGCTGTTCAGCGCGGCCCGGCCCTCCTGCGGAACATTCACCATGCTCAGCCACGAGCTCGAGCGACAGTACAGTTGCTGACTGAACTATTCGTTCTTTTACCCCTACCTATCCGCTGGTAGCCTAAGGGGCTATTTCAGTTACGCAGACGGGTAGGACGGTTCACTGGTGATAGGACGTCTTGTGAGTCCGCGCGGGTAGGTACCACCACCCTACCTATTTCTGCCGTGAAGCAGTAATGCGTTCCAGTTTGAAGGGTGGGGCAGCCGCTGTAACTATACTTGAGACCTTAGAGCTTATATCTCAAGGTGGTTGGCGCATTTATGTTGTAGATGTCTATGGGCTCCAGTAATCACTTAACACCAGGTGACCTGTGTGGTCGTCCACCCATCTAAGCTTTAAAAAAAAAGAGCTCACGGGCTCAACCTGAGAGAATTTGCTAGCACTAGCCCTAGCAAGAGCCGTGTCTCGTAGAATCTACCACCGGATCGGAAACGACCCACTGAGAAGATCCAGCGAGAAACTCAGCGGGCTGTGTCTGTGGGGTCATATTATAATATGTAACTATTGTTTGCAACGTTTAAATTATGGTAAATTATGTTAATTTAATTGTTCAATCGGAAAATGTAGCGTGTTTTTGCGGATTAGTAAGCACCCTTTCCACCACTTTCTGGTGATCGTGGCGGAACACTGAACAAATTCCTGGCACTTCATCATTTAACATTGACTAATGAAAAGGTGTTGTTTTGTAGTTTTACTTAAATAATTAAAAGGCATATCAGTGCAATTTTTAAGACCGCAATTTATCGTTTGGAGCCTCTGGGTCTGCGGAGGGACTTCGGTTCCCTCTGTATTCTGTACCGTATGTTCCATGGGGAGTGCTCTGAGGAATTGTTCGAGATGATACCGGCATCTCGTTTTTACCATCGCACCGCCCGCCACCGGAGTAGAGTTCATCCATACTACCTGGAGCCACTGCGGTCATCCACAGTGCGTTTCCAGAGATCTTTTTTGCCACGTACCATCCGGCTATGGAATGAGCTCCCCTCCTCGGTGTTTCCCGAGCGCTATGACATGTCCTTCTTCAAACGAGGCTTGTGGAGAGTATTAAGCGGTAGGCAGCGGCTTGGCTCTGCCCCTGGCATTGCTGAAGTCCATGGGCGACGGTAACCACTCACCATCAGGTGGGCCGTATGCTCGTCTGCCTACAAGGGCAATAAAAAATAAAATAAAAAAAATACATGTTCCATATGTATGCCAAACTCAGTGGGCTGTGTCTATGGGTTAGTTCGCTCGTCCAAGTATTCGTTCAACATCAGTGATCGCGTCGGATGATTTTCATTAAAATCTTCCAAGTTTTCTGATATCTGTAAAGACTTCGTCAAACAGAACGCGTACTTAGCGCTGCGTTTTAGCGGCGCGCTCTTTTCATGTCACACAAATTGACTAGATGAGTCCAACGCTCCTTGACGCAACGTAACATCCGCCAAATCATAGTGCCTTACTATAGCAGTCTGAAAATTTAAAATTATTAAGATGTCGAGTGATTCATATATAGCATTGTATAACCATAGGTATTTTCTAACAAATTTTTACAATTTTTCGGGCATTATCCAGTATTTTAATGCACATTCACTCGGACGCTAAAATAAAATTTGTAAAAATGAAATGACAACGCCTGAAGTCAAAGCGTCCGAACACCGCGACAGAGCGCTGCGTACTTACAGCGCTGGGGCTCTGTTTGACAGTACATTACCACAGTAGTACAACGCATCTCGGCGTCATAGCGCGTTGTCAGTTTAGCCCTCTGACTCGCGCTAAGTACGCGTTCTGTTTGACGAAGCCTTAAAGGTTTGGGTCCTCAATGAGGCAGCTAGCGGAGTGGCGGCGCGTACGGACACACAAACCTGTTTGTAGTCGACCGGGGAGGGCGGCGAGCACAGACTCCCGAACTGACTCATCTCGCTGTCCAGCTGAAGGATTTCTGGAGAAAATTAATTAAGTATTTGGTGAAATACAAAAAAAAAACAGTATAGTTGTACATATTTTCACAGGAATCAGAATCAGTCGACAAATGGTTGGTTATGTGGTCCCTGGACTCTGCCGTTTTTAAGATGTGTTAAGTATTCTTAATTGTTCGTTTTAAACCAATGACACTTGTGATTATTTTGTCAAAGTCTGCCACTGTTACCGTTACTCTCTTCTCCTTTGTTATTGTGTTCCCTAACATTCGGTTACTATTCGTCTCAATTTCCATAGTTCCTTATATAGCCGATGTTCCAATGCTATTGAGACTTCAACCTCATGTTTCAAGATAGATATATGTATAAATACGTACGTTCTGGGAAGCAATCCCGTCTTGACATTTAAGACCAAATATATTGCCCCGTAAGATTCATTATTGATGTTGTATAATGCGGACTGACCCTTGTTGTTGTTGAAGCCCCTGTAGAGCTGCGGGTAGGCGTCCATGACGATGCCGAGCAGCGGCAGGTACAGCGAGGCCACGCGCGCCTTCAGCTCGGGCTCCGCCACGCGCGGGTCCGCGTCGTGCGCCGTGAGCAGGCCCAGCACCGCGCCCACCGCCGCGCTCTGCAGCACCGGGCTCCTGCGCCAACACGCGCAGCCCCGCATTAAGGTACGCGTCCATTGACCCGCGCCTTTTTTTCCTACCTAAGCTTGAGAAGCTATATCAGCGTAACCTTAACTAGTAGGTGAGCTCACGGGGATTAAACCTGACGACGTTGCTAACACTGGCCCTAGCAAGAGCCATGCCTCGCAGAATCTACCACCGGATCGGAAACGCGACCCACTGAGAAAATCCGGCGAGAAACTCAGTGGGCGACCCGCACCGGACGCACCGTACGCAACGGATTCTATTTTGCTGTGTATTTTTTGCTCATAAATGCCGGTGCGTTCTGTTATATATCTGTACTGAACCCTAAAGTGCTGATATCCTCACACCGATGACTAGATGGTCCGAGGTAGAGAGAAGACCGCAGAACAGTCAGTAGAGAGTGAACTGTCTAAGAGTACGGGCGCGGCCGCCGGAATTGCTCTGAGAGTTATCATCCATATTGTATAATTCAAATAAATAGTTCGTATCCTAAAAGTTTCCTTTTTTAAAACGACCTCAGAACAATTTTCCATAATAGTTCGATGCGGGCGTTGCGGATAGTGGCCGCAGCACTATGTGAAATCATACAAAGCAAAATAAAATCCGTTGCGTGCAGTATGGCGCGGGCTAACGGACGCGTACCTTTAGTCGCCGCCTTCACGTCAGCCACAACAGTTGTATATAGACAAACCAATGTACTCACTGCATCTCCAGCGCGTTGGCCAGCTCAGCCAGCAGCAGGCCGGGCAGGTAGTGGCGGGACCGGAAGTCGTGGGTGAGTGCGGAGGCGGGGGGCGGCGCGCTGCTCGATCCCCCGGAGTGCGCCGAGGGGGCGGGGGAGGACGCGCCGCCGCGACCCCCCGGGCCCCCTCCGGGAAGGGACAGGGACACGTAGTGCTCGTGGGAGCACACGATGCGCAGAAACGCCAACTGAATACGAATATTTTATTTATCACTAGCTCTTGCCCGCGACTTCGTCCGCGTGGAATAGTTTACAAATAATGTTTTATTTTAGAACAAATTTGTTTAGCATAAAAAACGTTATAGTGAGCCAACCTTAATAGACATATGCTGTCGCGGACTTTTTTTCAAGTCTTTTAAAGTTGAACAATTCTGTCATACATTAATTTAGCGAAACTTTAACCGTTTCTGCAGCTCACGCAGCGAAAGCTCTCAAAAGGGAAAAAAGCCCCGATTTTGAAACATTCTTTATTGGTGCTCCGTGTCTATTTGTTTTAGCGCGATATTATATAGCCTATAGCTTTCCTTGATAAATGGGCGATCTAGCACTGAAAGAATTTTTCAAATCGGACCAGTAGTTCCTGATTAGCGCGTTCAAACAAACAAACTCTTCAGCTCTATCATATTAAGTATAGATTAACAATTCTGTATAACCGAATTTTGTAATATGTAAACAACGACTGGATGGGATGTGGGATGTGGCTAATGCTCCAGGAGACCTTGTAGTGCACGAGCGGCACGGCGTCGGGCAGGGACGCGATCTTGGCGCTCATCTGCTTGTAGTAGGTCCGGACGAGGCTCAGCACGTAGCCGCGGTCCATTATGTTGATGAGGTCGAACAGGAAGAACGCCAGGCTGTTGTTGAGGCTCTGCGTCAGCCGACTGTTCTTGCCGTAGCTGTGGAGTCATAAATTTTTTTAAAGGGATTTTATGACCTGGTAACTAAGACCTTTAAGTCATGTCTTATTTTAATTTATATTATATTTTTATTTTTACGAAAAATGATAATATGAAGTGAAATGAAATGAAATGAAATAAAGATGGTTAATTTGAGACATTAATCAACTGGGATGAAATGAAATGAGATGAGATGATATGGGATGATATATAATCTCAGTAAAATTGTGGTCATTCACTGAGACTTTTTCAGTGGACTTTTTGGAGGATCACAAAAAGTTACGTTCAGCGGCATTGTTTCATTTTCCCACATTTGTGCACTTTCACAGATACTAAACAGTTAATAAACCATCGTTATTACACATTTAAACCTGAAGAAACACTAAATAGACAAAATAAAACAAACCACACAACCTCACTCCTCGCGTTCCCGTCAAAAAGTCCGCGGAGTCGTAACGTTGCTCAGATTACAGTTGCGACCGCAAAGTTGAGAGCCACCGGACGAATACCAGTACCCACCCGGATATGATCTCGGAGGTGACGCAGTTGACGAGGGTGGTGAGGTCGTCGGTGAAGGGCTCCGGGAAGCGCGCCTTGCGGGCCGCCTCGTGCGCGCCGCTCCACTGCACGTACTCCGACATCGACTTCACCAGCAGCTCGAACAGCGCCCTGCCAACACCGGTATTATGGGCGCTCGGGTCTAGTACTCTATTTCTTATCCTTGGAGGTCTCTTCAAAATTAACCGTGGTTAGAATTATGTCTGTAACACTTAACACACTGATTTAAGTGATTAAGTGTATTATAATATGATTGAAGTAAAATTATGAAATAAATGTTGTGAAAATTAGTCCTTTTAATTTTGGAATTAAATTATAATTAAATAGACTTTAAATGTTTTTTTTACTACAGAGGAAGTCAACAAACCAACAGACACTGGAATTTTATTTAAAAAAAATGTAACTAATAGGCATATGTATTGTTACAAAGTTAGCGGGATGGCGCGCACTATCACCGCGTGACGCCCGCTATAGTGAGAAGGTTACCAGGAGTTCTGCATGGCGAGGTCCCTGGTCACTCCGCTGGCGACCACCCACTGCAGCGCTAGTTCCTCGTGCAAGATCTTGCAGGATCCATCCATCATTACTGTACGATCAATCGAACTGTTATTTTTATTTCTGCATAGTTAACATGTCGCACCTTTAAAATTATAGGCACTCATTTTGAAATATTTGGATTTCGTCTTTAATTCAAAAATGGACCTAGACCGACCCTTTTCGGCCACTTTTAGTAATCAAATTACCAGAAGTAGAGACTAAGCTATCTATCGGTCTCTTTCACTCCGTCCCCTTCCTCTACGTTTTTTCGGTTTGAGAACTGCAATCGATGTTTTCCAAAAAACACATTTTTCGAGTTGGGTTTTTATAATTGTAAATTCAAATTCAAACTCAAAATCATTTATTTCAACTTAGATGTCAGCATAACACACTTGTTGAATGTCAAAATATAAATAACAATGTTAACTCTACCACCGGTTCCAAAAAGAGCCACAGTCCTGAGAAGAGACGGCGAAACAACCTCAGAAGGATGTTTTTTTGTTTTTTCCCAAAAAAAAATTTTTTTTTTTTCGATTTTTGAAAGGTGCGATGTGTGGTGTCCTTACCGGCGGGCGGCAGCGGCAGGCCCACGTCCCGGTCGGCGATGGAGGGGCGCGGGATGGTGCACTGGTACTGGATGTAGGCGCTTAGGATCGAGCTGCGCCCGTGGGCGTCGCACGTCGCACCCTCGTTCAGGCCCTGCCGGGGGGCGGTGTGTACAGAGGGGTCTTTAGTTGCTCAAAACAATGGGGCGTTTCAAATCAAATCAAATAAAAAAAATATTTATTCAACATAAATGAAAGTACATACTTGTTGAACATCAAAAAGAACTACCGCCAATTCACAAAAACTAGCCTCCGTCCTGAGAAGAACTAGCAAGAAACTCAGCGGGCATGTCTTTTTTTTAAATATTCATTTTTACAAGTGGTATTATATAACGTAACAATTATAGCAATATTGAAATGCCCGGAGCGAGCAACTCATTCCCACTTTGTGCAATCTTCTAGATAATCATTGACTTTATAGTAAGCTTTATTGCACAGATGTTCGTTGACCCCGGAACAAATAAACACGCTATGTATACTCGCGATGACCAAAATGATATTGGATAGAATCCCCACCACAAATATAGAATTCATTATTTTTTCAACATAAATCTACACCGTTTTTTTTTATTGCTTATATGGTTGGACGAGCTCACAGCACACCTGGTGTTAAGTGGTTATTGGAGCCCATAGACATCCATAGCGTAAATGCGCCGCCCACCTTGAGATATAAGTGCTAAGGTCTCAAGTATAGTTACAACGGCTGCCCCACCCTTCAAACCAAAACGCATTACTGCTTCACGGCAGAAATAGGCGGGGTGGTAGTATCCACCCGCGCGGGCTCACAAGAGGTCCTACCACCAGTAAGAGAAGTAAGGTCGAATTTACTTTCTCATGTGGATATCACTATGTTCGTTCTAAAATTGAACATTCTTTTATTTTATTTTTTAATTCTTTAAGGGATTTTATGATCTGATAACTAAGACCTTTAAGTCGTGTGTTATTTTAATTTATATTCCTATTTTTATGAAAAATGATAATATGGAGTGAAATGAAATGAGAGGAGTGGGAGAAATACAATCTCAGTAAAATCATTTACTGAAATTTTTTCAGTGGACTTTTTGGAGGATCCCGAGAAATTAAGTCCAGCGGGTTTGTTTCATTTTCCCACATTTCTGCACTTTCACAGATACTAAACAGTTAATAAACGATCGTTAATACACATTTAGAAACACTAAATAGACAAAATAAAACAAATCACACAACTTAACGCCATAACGTCCTATGAATAATTAATCTAAAAAGTCGAACTACCCACGAGTAAGGTTTACGCTGAGACAGTGAGACTCACGGTGATGTCCGCGAACAGACTGGCCAGGCAGGTGAAGGCGTCCTGCGCGATGTTGAGCGGCTGGCCGTGCAGGCTGGGCGGCGCCACCAGCAGCCGCACGAGCTTGTCGCTGACCACGGGCAGGTAGCGGGCCAGCACCTCCACGTTGGCCGACGACAGCTCCGATATGCTGCCCATAGATACAGTCCACTGAGTTTCTCGCCGGATCTTTTCTTCTTCTTCTTATCAGCCCACAGACGTCCACTGCTGGTCATAGGCTTCCCTCAAGCCTCGCCACAAATTTACTGGTGGTAGGACCTCTTGTGAGTCCGCGCGGGTCCACCACCCTGCCTATTTCTGCCGTGAAGTAGTAATGCGTTTCGGTTTGAAGGGTGGGGCAGCCGTTGTAACTATACTCGAGACCTTAGAACTTATATCTCAAGGTGGGTGGCGCATTAACGTCGTAGATGTCCATGGACTCCAGTAACCACTTAACACCAGGTGGGCTATGTGCCTCGTCTACCCATCTAAGCAATAAAAAAAAAAACATAGACACAGCCTACTGAGTTTCTCGTTGAATCTTCTCTTCTTCTTATAAGCCCAGACGTCCACTGCTGGACATAGGCCTCTCACAAGCCTCGCCACAAATTCTTTTCAGATTCCTCTCAGTGGGTCGCGATTCCGATCCGGCGGTAGATTCAGCGAAGCACTGCTCTTGCTAGGGCTAGTGTTAGCAATTCTCTCAGGTTGAGCCCGTGAGCTCTCCTACCAGTCCGCGTGAAGTTGGAATAGCCCCTAAGGCTACCAAAAATTAGATAGGGAGAATAAGATATGCTGGGACATAGAGCACCGCTACTTTCGATAAGTTTCATAGCCAAAAGCTTCATTACGAAACGAACGCTAACAAACAGTACTCGATGTGCGACTCTCACACGTGCAGGTACCACCGGCTTGCTTGTTTCTGCTACGATGTAAGTGGACCTACGCTTCATTATACAACAAAACCGTGATTTTGACCTCATGTCTCAAGGTCATCAATGTCCATTGACTTGACAGCCGTTTCAAGCCAGACGGTCCGTGAGCATGTTGGACCATTTGAACCAATCGAAAAATATTCTACGTTGATAAATGAACCTACCTAGTCCTGAGTTCCGCTTCCATGTTGTTGAGGCCGATCCTCGGAGGGATGTTGCCCTCCTGCACGGCCTCGCACGCCATCGCGAAACGTTCGATGTACCCGTCCTGCAAGTGCGGGCGCGTACGCAACGTGCGTCACTGACAGTGGCAAGATAACACGTCCGGTGCATTCGTATCTAGCGATGCACCGGTGTGCAATTCCCACCGGCGGGTATCATTTTTTTTATGAAATACGTACTCAACACGTTCACGATTGACTTCCACGGTGAAGGAATAACATCGTGTAATAAAAATCAAACCCACAAAATTATAATTTGCGTAATTCCTGGTGGTAGGACAGTTGTGAGTTCGCACGGGTAGGAACCACCACTCCACCTATTTCTGACGTGAAGCAGTAATGAGTTTCGGTTTCAAGGGTGGGGTAACCGTTGTAAGCCGTCTCAAGGCGGGTGGCGGCATTTACGTTGTAGATGTCTATGGGCTTCGGTCATCACTTAATATCAGGTTGATCGTGAGCTCACCTACCTATAACCAAGGGCAGTCTGTTCGTCTTGTAACCGTACACAAAATCGATTGACTTGAAATTTTGCAGAGTTGCGATTGCAGATCTAGGGTTCTGACTCCACTTCAAGATTCATGACCATTAAATAAATTGAAAATAACTCTATTCTTTTGTAAAGTAATATTTGTACACAATTAGTATTTTCCCCTTATTCAAAATCAGTAAAGACGACAGATAGTCGCTGGCTGAAGCGATGAAACCGTCTTTTATTTATACTTATTTATTTAATTTTATCATTTGCCTGATTAAATTTTTTGGTTATCAAAGCCAATAAACGGTTTTTGGACAAAGTAATGTCCGACCAGCATAAATTAGTGGAATCAGTTAAGCTAAAAGCATATGCCCTGGATGAAGAAACTATTTTTTTTTAAATCGGTTAAGAATTAAGGGTGTTCAGTTCTCGTTTACCAGGGGATGCACCGTGGTGTGAGGGTCGAGGCTGATGTTGAAGATGGGGCGGTGGTTGTCGATCCAGCGCGTGCCCGGGAGCTGCACGTCCGGGAAGATGTACGAGTAGTTGTCCGGGGGCTCCTCCTGCATCACCGGCAGGCTGAACTCTCCGCAGGACAGCTTGCCGTTGCGGCACAGCGGCAGCCACTGCGGGGACAGAGCGTGCTCATGACTTGGGGCCTTAGATGATATTGTTGCCAAATACGGACAAGGCTGATTTCGACCTTATGTAGCAAGACACACGGAGGTCTTCTCTCTGTAGTGTCTATGTGCTGTACTAACCGCTGAACATTGATATCATTATACAAGTACATACCATGAAATAAAAAGGCCTTGAAGGATTAGTTTAAAAAAAAATGTTTTTAGCGTCGATCAACTGATTTTATGTCGCGTTTATATTTATTTCCGACATTTCGAATATGGTTACCGTGGTCGCGTACGACTGAGGTGTCGTCGACATTTCAATATCGCGCTAACTACCGTCAATTTTTCTAGACTTTTAAGCTTTATTTCACACAGAACGAACTAATAGTATCTTGCGATTAGTTTGTGAGTTTGCTAGACTTGAGTTTGCATCTTCACGACAAGACAAATCCAGGTTTTAGAACGACACCCCTCAGCCTGTATTGTTTTTTTTCAAGGGATTTTATGACCTGGTAACTAAGACCTTTAGGTCAAATCTTATTTTAATTTTAATGAAAACTTTTTTATATGAAAAATTATATTATGAAATGAAATAAAGTTGATTATTACGAAGCATGGCATAAAATGAAATGAAATGAGATAATATGTAAAATGCTGGTCATTTACTGAGACCTTTTCAGTGGACTTTTTGGAGGATTCCGGGAAGTTACAATACAAGAAACATTAAATAGACAAAATAAAACAAATCACACATGTATTGTTTTATGGCCTATGTACGCACAGATAACAATTATTGAACGTAGTGCACTTACAGAGTATCCAACAGGAGTCTCGACGTTCTTCTCCAGGTCGTGAGCCACGGGCTTCCTCTGGCACGAGATGTGCAGAAACGTGAACAGCAAATGGTGCTGGTCGCCGAGGTCCGCGGGCAGCTTCAGCTTTATCTCGTCGTAGAGCGACGGGTTCCTGGAAGACGACACATTACTTAACTTAAGAGAGGAATATTCACGACAGGGGGCGCGCAGTGGCTTTAACAACCTGATGGGCGACATACAGTTGGCAACACAGCGATGAGTGATGGGCTCTACTAATTTTCAAATTCTCTGTTCTTCTTCTTTTTCTCTACCTTATCCCACTAAATGGAGTCAGCACAGCTAATTTTCCTCTCCCATTCTCTTCTATCAGCCGCCATCTCAACACTCACTCCTCTCTCTCTCATATCGTCATTCACACACTCCATCCACGTCTTCTTCGGTCGACCTCCTCCCCCTCTACCTTGCACTACCATTTCCATACATCTCCTAGTCACATGCATCTTCTCTCTACGCATCACGTGTCCATAACAAGCTTTCAATGTTTTCTGTTATGGCTTTCAATGTGTTCAAGCCTACAGCTTAGAGCAGGGCTGTCTAGAAAAACGGCTGGATTTCATGCAGCCCGCGACGCGTGTTTTAATCAGAAAATTGTTTTGAATATAAATAGTTTGGATAATAGAATTCTTTGTCAAAACATATGATCAAATTTTGTATAATATAACTTTATTTAAATTTTTTTTAAATTGAATTAAAAGTGAAGCTATTTATCTTTTACTATTATTGTGAGAATTACCGAAAAGCATTTATTACCCTATATTTTTTTAACTTGATAGCTGAAAATTGTTTTTTCTGCGTCCCTCCAGTTTTTGTAGTAAAATTAATTAGCCCGCAAAGGTATGTAGTTTGGACAGCCCTGACTTAGAGTATCCTAAAACAGGACCCTTGATGCGGATGAAAATTTTCAAATTAACAGGACGTCTTTAATTCGGTGAAAATTACGTTGAAAGATTCCGTCACACACAAGATTCCGTCCGTCCAAAAAAAATCACACCGATAGTGGTTACTTACCATAGGATTAAAGGTCTAAAGGTATACTGGTGGTAAGAGCTCTTGCGAGTCCGCACGGGTAGGTACCACTGCCCTGCCTATTTCTGCCGTGAAGCAGTAATGCGTTTCGGTTTGAAGGGCGGGGCAGCCGTTGTATACTTGAAACCTTAGAACTTATATCTCAAGGTGGGTGGCGCATTTACGTCGTAGATGTCTATGGGCTCCAGTGACTACTTAACACCAGGTGGGCTGTGAGTTCGTCCACCCAACTAAGCAATAAAAAAAAAAATATGAGCAATGACTAACTTGTTATGATAGATGACAGTGGTGTAGGCTTCGGTTGTGAACTCTGAGCACGCGCTGCGGCCGAATATGGCGGGCAGCGCCGCGTCCTCCTGCTCGCCCGACATCAGCTGTATGCGGACCTGCCGGCAAGCGCAGTTAGCTCACGGGGTCAGAGTGGGGGGGACACTGGAGCTCATGCAGGGTAACGGGGTGGGGACCGCTGGAGACATGAGTCGAAGCGTCAGGATCGCGGGACTTGGGCAAACCCGCCTTACTTGGCGTCCTACTATTATTGATTATTTTACATCATTATATTTTCTTGTGATACGACTTTACCACCATCTTCGTCGTGGAACTTATGTGGCCACTGCAAATTTCATTCGTAAAAATGTTATATGTCCGCGGGATGGAGCTTGACACGGTCTGTCACGATACCCTCTGGTTCCTAGCTTTGCTTCCATCATCACTTTTTCTATTCATTTCTATTTAATTATTTAAATATTTTTTAAAAAAGATCTTGTCTCAATTCTGTATAACAGGTCGCATCGCGCCATATGGTTTTTTAATGCCTTTATAGATAGACGGACTATATGGCACACCTTTTCGGTAGGCAGCGGTTTGGCTCTGACTCTGGCATTGCTGAAATTCATGGTCGACGCTAACCACTCACCATCAGGCGGGCCTCATGAAAAAAACCTGATGCATGGTTACTGTGGTTCTTGGACGTCAGCAATGTCGATAGCCGAGCAAAAAGCCGAACCGTTACGTATTTTATTTTATTTTGATTTTTTTATCGCACGTGTAGAAAACACAGTATTATGCAAGAACTTTTGAGAAAGCTATTTTATTTCGGCTACAAGCAGCCAGTGCTGCGCGCTGTGCTCACGGTGATGTTCCTGGCGGAGCCGGCGCGCGAGGTGTAGGCGGCGAGGTTGAGGTCGCGCACGGACAGGTACATGAGGTTGCGGTACTGGTAGTGGGGCACGGCCGGCGCCTGCAGCGGGAAGGACAGCACCTCCTTGCACGGACGCACGTTCTCGTCTGTCCCACGGTACACAAACAACGGTGGCTTTGAAACGGAACGAAACCAGCACGGGACGGCACAGTTAGGTACCACCGCCCTGCCTATTTCTGCCGTGAAGCAGTAATGCGTTTCGGTCCGAAGGGTGGGGCAGCCGTTGTAACTACACTGAGATCTTACAACTTATATCTCAAGGTGGGTGGCGCATTTACTTTGTAGATGTCTATGGGCTCCAGTAACCACTTAACAACAGGTGGGCTGTGAGCTCGTCCACCCATCTAAGCAATAAATAAAAAAAACCACCCTGCCTATTTCTGCCGTGAAGCAGTAACGTAAGTGAGTTTCGGTTTGAAGGGCGGGACAGCCGTTGTACTATTAAAACTGATGCCCGTATCTTTAGACGTTTCGTAAAATAGTCCTCCACTCTTAACTCATCCGATGATGCTCGAGAATTCCCTCCAAACTTACTCGAGTTTGGTATTTTTAGTCGACCATTACAATATTCCTCAACTGTCCTCGAGTGAGGTAATAATGATGAAAATTTGATCAAGCTAGCATCAAACCCATAGAGTTCTGTAGTCTATGGTCATTGTTTAATGTCAAAGTCAAGCTGCCGCTGTCTGTTTGACACTAGATGAACTTGTTTGATGTTTTGGTTGCTGAGTTATTCGTAAATATGTGTGCGTGCGGTAAATCTGAAAGTGTATTATTTATTTTCTAACCTATTATTATTTTAGATTTCGGATCCGGCTTTGTATTTTTATTCGCCGCTTTTGTGTGATTTTGGTTGCATCGTGTTGTTGAAGTGCTTTTCCACAACCACCAGTTTATTATTATATAAATAAAACTTATAATCGCATTGACTTTATTTATCAGGTAGTAAGCAAAATATGTCTCTTATGTAGGTAAATAAAATAAAGAGTTTCAAATGTCTAACCTCGAACTATTTACTTTATTAATAAATATTATCAAACTTAAATTATCAAAATACGCGGGAATCATGCACAGATCCAGGCCATTGCACAACAATATCATATATTGCGGTCCACATACTATTTGGACATTGATAGAAAACCAGCCTTGAGGAACGTTCAAGGTACGTCGCGAAATTTTTCCAAGGACGTTTGAGTGGAGTTTATTTTTACGACTAATCATACCAAAACGCGCGTTGGAGGTTGAGTCGAGTCGAGTTAAGCTCGTGTAAACGACTAAAGATACGGGTGTGAGACCTTAGAACTCATGTCTCAAGGTGGGTGACGGCATTTACGTTGTAGATGTCTATGGGCTCGAGTAACCACTTAGCACTAGATGGACCTTGAGCTCGTCCATCCGTCTAAGCAATTAAAAAAAACGGCTTCCAGTAGATACTTAAAATCTAATGGGTTATGACCTCATCTACCCGACTGAACTGCCACAAAATCATCAGAGAATAGCTATTTGTCTTTTTCTTTCTCCACACTATTACAACCGTGGCGTATATAGAATTTCACTGGTTTCGTCACGTCACTTATGCAAATTATGTAATTTTCCAGGAGAAACGTTGGAAAATTCAACATCTCATTATACAATTTTTATATAGTTCTGCTAGACTATAGAAATAAAATAATATTTAAACTACAACTTTAAACTTCATCAGTAAAAGCAAACATCTCTCGCATCTCACTAGTAACTATTAAAAAATGTATTTTCTCATATTCAGTTCAGTGTTAACGAAAATTTCATAAGTGACTTTATAGCACCGTATGTGCGGTATTTTAATGAAGCAAAAATTTATACCTATTTATAACAGGGACTAGATTGACAGAAAACACATTTTCGATACTGAAGAATTCAATTTAGTTGATACCCCGTTGCATTTTTAAGCTAAATTGTACCCTATATTTACCAAAACTTTATCTAGACACATGTGTTTTTTTTTATTGCTTGGGTTTGTGGACGAGCTCACGGCCCACCTGGTGTTAAGCGGTTACTGGAGCCCATAGACATCTACAACATAAATGCCGCCATCTACCTTGAGTTAAAGTTCTAAGGTCTCAGTATAGTTACAACGGCTGCCCCGCCCTTCAAACCGAAACGCATTACTGCTTCACGGCAGAAACAGGCGGTGTGGTGATACCTACCCGTGCGGACTCACATGAGAGCCTACTACCAGTAAAATATATATTTATATATATAAAAAATATATTTATATAATCTCATTGCTTTTTGACTTAAATAAGAACTACCAAATAATAAGTGAGGTGTTAGCTGACCTCCATAGGGGTTCAGTTTCGCCAGCTCCGGCGTGAGTCCGTTCTTGACCTCGTCCGGGCAGGGACACACCTCGATCTTGAGGGTGCCCGGGATGCACTTGAGCTTCTTGGGGGCCGAGCTGGGCCGCTTGATCTCGGCCAGGAACTTGTACAGGTCCTCGTCGCGGAGCTTGTCCGGCTCCTGCGCGGGACAAACATACCAATGGATGCTGTAGATCGACAGTTTTTAGGTCTGCTGCACTAAGCTACCTTGACGGTACTGACAAGCCTCAAGGATTATTAAGGATAACTCAAGCGGTGAGAAAGAACTATATCTCTTTCTCAGTCTTCCTCTCTAGCTCCTGCTATTATAATACTATAACTCAACAATCATAGCGTTTTCTTCAGCAGCATCGGCTCCTAATTTCTTTCTGATTTTGTTTTATATCCTTTTATCTATGGTCGCGAAGCATTTGTGCGTTCCGATTTGAAGAGTAGGATGATCGTAATAGTTCTGAGGTCCATCTTATGCATTTTCACAGGAGTTGTCACTCAGTGGGCTCCAGTAACCAGTTAATACCGGACTGCTCATGAACACACCCGCCTGATCGCTACTCATGCTATAATCAATACAGAATTTCTATGTCGACTCTAATGCTCTCACAGGAGTTGCAGAATTTTGTCCGTCAGTGCAGTCTTTGTAGAATTCTATTATATTAATAAATTATCATATTAATATTATTAAATTATTTATCTTAATGTCTGTCTAATTGAATTTTATGACCATTGTCAGATAAACTTCATAAATAGCTGTAAATGTTTCAACATACAATGATTTCTTGGCATTTAGTCGACTTTTGCATCAGTTTCGTATATAGGTCGGTACCTGTTTAAAGAAGCTGGTGAGCGTGATGACGACGGGGCTGAAGGTGGGCAGCGCGGCGGCCAGGTGGTCGGGCGGGGGGGCGCGGCGCTCCAGCGAGCCCTTGCGCGTCAGCGAGCCCCCCACCTCCCCCGCGCGCCGCCGTAGCGCCTCCAGGCTGCTGGACGACGCCTTGCGGTCTGCGCACGCACGCACACGCGCTAGTTACTTCAACTATTAACTTAGCTTATTGATTTCTGAACGCGGTTCCATCAGTCGACTTTAAAACTAACCTCCTACGAGGTCCCCGCGCCTAGGGGGCTCGCGGGCTATGTGGGGTACTTGACGATCTGCAAGGTGTTGGGAGCAGACCGCGGGCCCAATGAATTTTAGGGCCCTACCGCACTAAGCGACTCCCCTGCACTCTTACACCCGACCGATCTCCGTCAGGGGTCAGAACCCATCAGAGTAGGGGGATTCCTGCGGTCAACACTACAACCAGACACGCGGCGCTCCAACAGCCGACTCTGCACTAACCCAGACTGTTGGTGTTGGAGCCGACCGACAGAGTGTCCTTGTCGGGCTGGTCCCGGTCCAGGCTGTTGGAGCCGCTGAGGATGTTGAGCAGCGACACGGCGCTCCACGCCAGCGGCATGCGGTACTTGCCGAGGCGGGAGCACGCCGCCTGCGCACTCGCGCGGACCTTCTCGCGGTTCTGTGAACAGACGACGTCGCTACATCTCCGTTCTACTACTGCACTCCGTCAAGTCATGGAACAAACTCCCTCTACGACAGACACAATGTCGTAGTTTCAATATAATTGAATACATGACTGCTTTCTTTGACGTAGCAGTATGGACATCCGTGGTTCTTACCAATAGGCAAAAGCACAATTGCCCCGCTGACGATACTGTTGTCTTTCATCTTTACACATTAAAAACTAATAATTGCGGATTGAATTTTAAAGTAACAAGATTCAGATTCTCTTAATATTGAAAGAATAAATGAAACAAGAACAAGAAAAACGAACCTTATCGTCCTTGATATAAGGTTCAACACATTCGTTGATATCGCCCTGAAGGACTTTCTCCACCCTGATGACTAAAAAAACATCCGGCGACGGGTTCTGGACTTCGAAGATGGCGCTCCTGCTCAGCGTCGAAATGTCAGCGTGAGGAACGTGAGCGCTCAGCATCTGCCGCGTGCACTCCGAGTTCAGATTGAAATAAAAATTCTCCGATAGCTTCTTCTTCTCTTTAGCGTCGTAGAGGGCCATCGAAGCGAACAGAGGTTCGACGTCCAATTCCAGCCTTGAACAAACAGTTCATTCATAATACAACTATTTGCATTATAATCACTCTTACTGTTTACGCTATCTGCAAGGGATACATTGTTTAAAAATATTTTGAACAGATTCAAGAGAGCATCAATGATAGTCCGGTTCCTTTCCCTGTATATCAATGCCTGTTATGCCTCACCATACTTATGTCATTGGACATTGAGAAATAAGGATTATTATAAATTGACTTTTGAATTGTGCTCATGAAATTGTGTGATCTAGTGATAAGTGAGTGTGACGCTAATTTTTTTATTTTTTATTGCTTAGATGGGCACACGACATCACAGCCCACCCGGTGTTAAGTGGTTACTGGAGACCATAGACATCTACAACGTTAATGCGCCACCCATCTTGAGATATAAGTTCTAAGGTCTTAAGTATAGTTTACAACGGCTGCCCCACCCTTCAAACCGAAACGCGTTACTGCTTCACGGCAGAAATAGCCAGGCGGGAGTACCTACCCGTGCGGATTCACTAGAGGTCCTACCACCAGTAAAATATAACAAGTATAACCATTAATATTAATGTTTTGAACTAATAATGTTTTCATTAAGGTGTAATATAAATAAGAAAAGAGTGGCCACTCCAGGAAGTATAGTGTTGGAAATATTATTATAATAGGAAACGGACCTACAGTCAGTTCCTAAGAAATTACTAACTATCCTATGGATTGGGCTCTAAATGTAAAAACAAAAATAAGAACCAAACCCAAAAAGTTGCTATCAACTAGGACTAAATTCCTGGTAATAGAAAGGGCGGACTGTATGTTTGTTTATTAAACTTTCTCCCAGAATTGAGAATCTCTTCTTAATCGGAAGTAAGTTAAAAATTTAGTTTTAGAATAGCTCTAATAAGACAACATTTGGGTACTAACTTCAGCTGGTGGCAGACCACTAATATCCTGTGTCCCAGTATCTCGCAGGGCATCTCCGCGGCCAGGCGACGCTCCACCGCCTCCTCCTCGTCCAGGTACGGAGTGTACAGTCCCAGGAGATCAGCTTGACGGTTCTCCAGCCTTGTAAACAAATGTCAACATTCAACACCTGTCAATGAATACTAGTATGCCGTGCAGGATATCTTAGAAGGACTAGAGAGATTCAATTATAAGTCTGAATATTCAGAATAAGTTGTATTTGTAGTGGGATGCTATCGGCATATGACTTTTTTTACATATTTCAAGAACTTGTTCAACTAACCTCCTAGCCTCATTGGCGGCATCCACCTGTTCCAAAGGTTTTCTCTCGAATATCTCTGGCAGTAGAGGATCTGAGGAAGAGCTTCTCAGATCGAGACTGGCCCACGAACCTCGAGGAGTCAGTGTCTCGTTGCATGATGACGATGACGAGATAGAAGCCACCGATTGACGTCCGCTTGACGGTTGAGATTCGAACTGAAGTATTTATGTCGGTTAGTGATATCTCAAAAGACTATTTAATGTTGTTATTTTAACTTTGATTGTATAGTAGAGTTGAGTATACTTTAGTGCACACCAAAACATAATCTACATTGAAAATTTATCAGTAGGCATAATATATTTGTATATGTACAATAGACAACCACCTTACGATGAAGAAAATTTGGGAAGAAGAAGATATGACAGGTTTAATATAAGGTGACAGTGAAAGGTGCTCATCATAGATACCATAAATTAATTAATGAAGTATTTTTGTCCTAATCTTGTTATCTAAAATATTGTTATCCTAATGGTTAGCCTCTAATAGTAATAATAAATTAAGCCAACCTGTTGTGAGAGAGCCTCGTCATTAGTAGATAAGAAATCAGCATCAATCTCATAGAGGTGCCTCGGTCCAGTTTGAAGTTTCTCCAGCCGTTCAGCGAGCCTCTCCCTTCCACAAGACGAGCCCGAGTACGCACGGTACTTGTATTCCACCACTGAATAGTCAGACGTGTAACAGCGGAGGCAATCACGGACGAACATTGGTGCTTTTGTTCTGTTGACACGTTTTTATTGGTTAATAATGTACTGCCTCAGTGACATTTTGCTGTTTAAATTTTTATACATACATGGGATCCTCAAAAATTTTTGTAAATTATCCTGACACTAGATGGACTGTTAGTTACATTGAAATGCAGTGTCAGACACATATGCTAATGTGTTGTGACATTTATAGAGTCAGTAATTGTTTATCATAGAGAGGAAAGTTAATTTTTGTGATCAATAAGCCAGTAAAAATACTTACAAGTCTTCATCAGGTAGAACATGGGTTACTGTTCGAATTCGTCTTGGTACATAGATGAGTTCCATGTCGACTGGCGGGTACGCGAGAGGATCTCTCGGCCCCATCAGCCGGTCGCACACCTCCTCATAATCCGGTGGTTCGATCATGTCACTCAATGATATCTATATTCACAATAATTCAATTGTTTAATTTTATTAATGACTTATTAAATTATAGCTTCCTATACAGCAAGATGAAATTACTAACATCCTTAAAAGATAATGAATAGATTAAAATCAAG
The DNA here is from genome assembly GCF_003987935.1 of Bombyx mandarina. The sequence goes on from NW_021011497.1 coordinate 141,861, forward strand.
GTTGATAAAACCACATTTGCTTTCAATGTGGTTTAGAACAAAATTAATTTGCATTTCTAACTTGTAAAACTGTCAGGGGTTTCATAGAATCAAAGTAACTGATAAATTTTATAATTGTTTTCTACTTTATCCAAAATAGTATAGTAGCACCTACACATGGGATATTATCTATTCCACATCTTAAAATTCTTCAAACACAAAAAAATTTATCACCATTAAATAATAACAAAATTTACAAAAGACTAGCTGTACCTGTCTGCTTCACATTTAACCATATCCATTAAGTACATGTATTTTCTACATGGATACCAAGTTTCAAGTCAATTGGATGCCTGCTTCAGTAGTTATAACGGAACATCCGTAAAAACCACCGTAGATTTATATATTAGTATAGATAGCTAAATAGAAATTACAACAGGCCATACCCTTTTCACTAACAGTGATATTTTTCCAGATAGCCAGTGTCAGAATGAAAGTCAACTCAAAGTTATAACATATTGCAGTATCTTGACATGTTAACTAAATACATACTTAATGGACAATCTTCAAAATCGTACACAATCTAATATTTATAATCTTCCAATTATATTAGATATACCAATTATATTAGATTAGTTTTAGATATACAATATAAATAAAATAATATGTTAATGATATTTAGTTGCCATGGCTGACGCTGACACATGCTAAGTTCCCAAATTGAAATAATTTACTATAGAGTAAATGAATACATAGTTACAGTGGAAAAATATTTCTATTTTTTAATTCCAACCATTCTTTGTCTGATTCAAAAAGGTGCTTATGAAATGTAGAGGAAATGTTGTGTTCTCTTTAGTCGAAGTTTAAAGTAGTATAGACAGTATAGAGTGCAGTAATAAAAGAATTAACATATTTATTTAGATGAACCAAGCCTACAATTTGAAGTCAGTTTTTCTAATCAGATGTATTGGGTCACATATGGTCATCTGACCCCAACGAGGATTCACTTTACTTGGAACTAGAGATATATATTAAATATATCAATATAAACATATTTATATTTGTTTAAATGGATACATATATAGATTTAAACACTTCGCTAAAGAGCAAACAAACCTGATAAGCAATTCTGAGCATGCACTACATTTATGGAAGAACGGGAAGCTATGAATCATTCACCAATGGTTAGTAGACTACAACTTACTGAAGACGAGCAACCAGATAGAGTCCCGACCTTCGACTGGTTAGAATACACCTTACGGGCCTCCCCCACATTCCTATAAATAGGTGAAAATCAATTTCTAATATATATTTTTAACTGAACCCTTATGGCATGCATCGGTGCGTGCAGATACATTAGAACAAGGGCATTAAAATCATTTACCCGGAAGATTGTTGATATTTACGTCCCAAAGTCATTTAATATTTAAATGTGCGACCGACTCGTTGTAATTTGGTGTTATAACAATTATTGATTTCTTGATTAACCGTTGAAAAACAAGAAATACAATTTTTTGTTTACTAATTTGTTATTTTTGACAGAATAAATGACCTGCTGTCGCTGTCAAATAGATCGCTTGAAAATATCGATTTTGTCATGACGCATTCAGATTAAACGTTTTACAAATAGAATGCTGAAATAATAACCACGGCTACTACAATATATTCGAAGCCCCGAAAATTATAAAATGTATTATAGACGTAACATTAAACTTCCAGAGAATAATTTTAATAAAGTTTTAATTGACATAATCGGTATGTCATAGTCAATTTACCCATTCCATCATTAGGCTCCATTTGTCTGTATATACCAACATTTTGTTCCAACGTGAGGAACAGGGAAGCATGAAAAATCTGTGAAGTATCTGGCATCTTTCAGAAACGGTCTAATACAATGCAAAATATACTGTGTAGTTCATATAAAATTTTGCGTTAAATAAAGCGTTAATAGACTTTTATCTCACCATAAAATTTAAACAAACGTTTAATACAAACACGTGTGAAAGTAAGTCACGAGAATCACGGAAACGACGCATTTGCGTTTTAATCCATTTTTAAAGAGCACGTTTTTAGATAATAATATAATAGGATTAGCGAGTCGCATAGCAAAGGCTTCGTAGGCACGAGACCCATCAGCCTTTATGAATACGCATCCAACAAACAGTGAATTTTAGTTAAATTGTCTAATATTGTCCATAATTTATTAATCTTATGAGAAAAAAAGACGAATAAAATTTGATATTTTTCTTTTTGGTACTTGGTCAGGCGAACAAACAAAGAGTCTGGATCTAAATGGAAGTAGGAGTATACAATCAAAACAAAATGTTGTTTATTTCGAGACTTTCTGTTATAATTTCAAATCTGCCGAATCTTAAAACAGACATTCCTGACCTGACCTTTGGGGCACAATCAGACAGGAGAACGGAGGACAGTCACGAGGCTCACATACACGTGCTCATCACACTCACACGACCACATGACATTAATAAATAGTGCATCATGGTTTATGTTTTATTGTTTGTTTGTGGCCAGTGTGCTTAGTGCGAGTTTTATAACGTTCTCGATAGCGTAAAAGTTAGCTCTTATTTGTATGGAATGGGATCGTTTGCGTACGTTTGCCGCTAGGGGCGCTGTTCCAATTGCATACAAAATTGGCTTAACTTTTATGCTGTCGAGAACGTTATGAAACTCGCACTAAGCACACAGAGGACCGTACAAAATAGTCCGACAAGAAATTCATCAGAAGAAACGGGTATGCGACCGCAGCCACCTGAACCAAATACTTATCTAATGTCCATTCTTATTATAAACAGTACTTTCACTTTAAATTCTTATTTAAAAAAATCCCTTCATATTTAATTAGCGGTGGTACAGCGTGCTGTGAAGCCATATTGAGTTTCGGTTTGAAAAGCCGGTGATGATTCATTTAAGACTTAAGTAGATCTCAAGTCTGAACGTGGCTGCGCTCATAATAAAATCTCGGCACTGCTATTAACAAACTGGGCAAATATTTATCCGACATGACAACAGGTCCTTTGTATCATTACTTCAACTTTTCTTTAAATTTTTTTTGCTTATATGGGTGGACGAGCTCACAGCCCACCTAGTGTTAAGTGAGATATGAGTTCTAAGGTCTCAGTATAGTTACAACAGCTGCCCCGCCCTTCAAATCGAAACGCATTACTGCTTCACGGTTGAAATAGGCAGGGTGATGGTAACTACGCCTAATGACGCAAAATATATTTTTGCGGGTTTGGTTTTTATTACACGATGTTATTCCTTCACCGTGGAAGTCAATCGTGAACATATTTTAAGTACGTATTTTATTAGAAAAATTGGTACCAGCCTGCGGGATTCGAACACCATTGCATCGCTAGATACGAATGCACCGGACGTCTTATCCTTTAGGCCACGACGACTTCATCTCCAAACATTCCATGAATATGAACATCTTTTTCTCCAAAGACTCTATGAATATGTTTGGTAACAGTGTAAGAAGATGAGCGTTTATACAGAACTCTAGTCTAGATATCCATACAGGTTATTTGTGCAGATATCACGGATATGTAACTAATTGGTGTTTTTATTGAACCAGTTTACGCCGCCCCTAGTGTTTATTAGTGGGTGCTATGGACATCGCAAAATAAATAGTGCCATTAATATGAATTTTTATTTATTCATTTTTAATATATCTCTTTGACACCCTTCAAAGGGGAACGCATGATTGCCCAACAGTAATAGACAGGACGGTAATATCAAGAGTTTTTTTTTTTTTTTTATTACCCTTGTAGGTAGAGGAGCATGCGGCCCACCTGATGGTGAGTGGTTACCGTCGCCCATGGACTTCAGCAATAGCAGGAGCAGAGCCAAGCCACTGCCAACCGAACTGTACTACTACTTGGACTGAAGCTGAAATTTACAAATGTTCCTTGTTTCTATTTCTATTGAATAATATCCATTCTTGCTTAGTTTTTTGTTTATCCTACTGCTAATGGTTTTGAGAGACCATTTACCGTACACGTACCGTACAGCGTAACCCTATCAAGTAGGTGAGCTCACAGGACTCAAACCCGACGTGGTTGCTAACACTAACCCTAGCAAGAGCCGTGCTTCGCAGAATCTACCACCGGATCGGAAACGCGACCCACTGGCCCACTGGGAAGATTCGGCGAGAAACTCAGTGGGCTGCGTCTGTGGGGTAATTTACTCAACGAGTCCTTTGTCGCAAGTGACGGGTTCGACGAGAACAATGACCGGTGCTTGGGGTATCTAAAACACCGTGAGTGGATCGCTTGTTCGGTGGTATCTTTTAGTGGTATAATTACCTAGTCAGGTCATAAATTCTGTCACATGTTTAATGTAAAATAATTGAAACAAGTTTATTCATTATGTAACCATTCATATAGCAAAATGAACTTAACAAAACATAGATTCTTATGACACTAAAGTTTATTCAAAATGACCTCCGTGATTTTGAATACAGGCCTTCAATCTGCGCGGCCAGTCGTCTATCGCAGCACGAACGAGGTCCATGTCAATATCGGCGGCTGCCTTAATCAAGGATGTCTTGAGTGACTCCAAATTGAGATGAGGCTTTGAGCACGCCTTTTCCTCCAAGTGTTGCCATATCTTGTAATCTAACGGATTCAAATCTGGACTGGAGGAGGGCCAGTCTTCGTGCCGGATGAAGTCGATTTCACGCGCCGCCAGCCAGTCTTGTGTGCTCTTCGCTCTATGAGCTGGCGCCGAATCTTGTTGGAATACCCAGTGCCTGTTATTGAACATGGTATGAGAAACAGGTTCCACAAGGTTCGTCAGGACTGTATTTTGATACACAACTGCATTCGTTTTTACACCTTTCTCACAAAAATGTACCTCTGTTAAGCCCCAATAAGAAACTCCCAACCATACCATGAGCGAGGATGGAAAATGACCTCGTTGGACACGCGGAATACGGTTGCTCGCTTCTTCACTACTGTGTGCGTACACCTTATCATTTTGTTTGTTGTAGCTCTCTTCTACGGTAAAAATTTTTTCATCCGAAAAAAGAATTTCCCGATATTTTTTTCCCGCGTACCGCTTCAACAAAGCGCGGCATCTCTTCAGTCTCAGGTCCATTAGACGAGCATTCAAACGATGTCCTGTTTTTCTTCGATATGCCCGAAGCCCTAAGTCTTCATTTAACACCCTTTTCACCGTGGTTCTGCTTAACCCCATCTGAAGGGCCAACAGTTTCTGCTTACGTTTGGGATTTCTTTGAATTCGCGCCTTCACAGCTTTTATCACTGCTGGAGTCCTAACAGACCGAGGGCGACCACTTCTTGACCTGTCATCTACACTAGAGTCTTCATTGTATCGTTTGATGGTACGATAAACGAATCTTTTGGTTATATTCAAATTTTTCAGTATGTTAAAAATTTGAATTGGCGCGTAACCGCAACGATGCAACGCAATAACTGCAACACGGTCTTCTTTAAGCGTCCACTCCATATTTAAAAATGAGTGAAAATTCTAAAAGTATACATTTTTATTTTCATGAACAATTCGAAATTCGAATTCAATAAACTTTTTTGTGGCCAGCATTCTAAAAGAAAAGTTTTTACTGTGTGACAATACTTATGACCTGACTAGGTATATTCTCATGAAAGCAGTAAGTAAGTAGAACATCCAATATTCTCTCTTTTAAGAACAATTAAATTAAGATTAGTTTGCAACTAGAATTCACTATTCTCTATGTGGTATTAGCTATATACCTATGCATCAATATTTACCTAAAGCTTTAAGCTAACCTTTAAGTTTAAATCTACAACGAATATGCATAGCGGCAAGCTCAAAAGACCCCTGTCAAAACTTTTTGATATAAATTAAAGTAATGCTGCGAATTAAATCGATACATAGATTTATAAGTAGCTTTTTTTTATTGCTTAGATGGGTGGACGAGCTCACAGCCCACCTGGTGTTAAGTGGTTACTGGAGCCCATAGACATCTACAACGTAAACGCGCCACCCACCATGAGATATAAGTTCTAAGGGTCTCAGTATAGTTACAACGGCTGCCCCACCCTTCAAACCGAAACGCATTACTGCTTCACGGCAGAAATAGGCAGGGTGGTGGTACCTATCCGCGCGGACTCACAAGAGGTCCTACCACCAGTAATTACGCAAATTATAATTTTGCGAGTTTGATTTTTATTACACGTACACGATAGTAGCTATGTGCTGTGTTCGGGCTTTTTGAGGAGCTGCAAATTACGTAGCGGCTATGTTATTGGAAACTTTAAGTGGATTAAAATCTGCTCTCGTCCTGGGCGCCCCGCCTTCGGTCAGTCGGCCGCCCTTAGCAGTCGCGACCGAGACGCGAGTTCCTGCGGCCGTCGGAGCAGTTGACGCCGTATCTAAAAGTCGACATAATTTTCTTAAAAGACTATTTAGATCTTCAAATTATTCGAAAAAAAAAAACGATTTGAAAAACAGTTCATTTTTTTGTCAATATAAAATCCTGTGCTTTCTTAAATCGGAAAAACAGTGCAACAGGTGACCGATAAAACGAAACTGGACATGATTTTGTACGAGGTAATTTGTAGTAAAATTTTTTGTAGTAAATTAATATTTTATTATTATTAATGTGTTAGCGTTTTGAGTGCCTACATTGGTCCACCGTCTTGCATATTTCTGCCGTCAAGTAGTAACCTGTTCCGGCTTGAATTGAAGGAGTGGTGGGACAGTCATTGCAACGATACATTTGAGACTTATTCATGTCTCAAGGAGTTTTGCGATACGGTGTTATGTCAATGGACTCCGATAAAGACTTCAACGGGTTGGACCGTAAGCTCATCTTCCAATCTAGTGCAATAGAAGAACTACTTGTTACACGATTAGCATAAATAATTTCATTAGCAGCAAAATCGAGTTATATTGTCACCGACAGCAGACGGCCTAACTAGAGAAACGTTGCGTGTAGTAACTATGTATTAATCTGTGGTTATGTTTTCACCTTGCGTACGTGAGCAATATAAAGATAGTCAATAGTCAAGCCGCTGAATAAAAACAAAGTTAAAAAAAAAAGATTAAAAGAAAATAAATGTTTTAATTTTCAAATGCCTCAGAAGAACCGTCGAAACATTATTTATGAGGCTCCATGGCAAATTGTCTTCACATTGCTCTGTTATCACAAAAATGCGTGTTTATCTATTAGTAGCTATAATCTCTAATTACCTTACGAGTAGCAAGTTATAGTTGGTCCCAGGCGGTCAGATACTTTCTTTACTAACTACGCAAACTTGTAAATCAATATTTCTACCTTAAATATATATTATTAAACTAATATATATTATTAACCTAAGATATATTATGTTTGGTTAAAGAAATAGATTTCTTTAGGCTAAGACGAATACTGAAAAATGAATGCTTTCAGTAATTTAACGCAAGTGAAAGATCTCACAATTCATCGGATGTTTAGCTATTCATGGAAATAATAGATATTCATGCTGTCGTCCAATTGGAAACGGAATACAGAAGTAACTCCAATGGTAATGCTGCTTTGCGTCAAAATAAACGGCTTTTTTGCTTTGTATATTTATGGCAAAACGCCATGGCCTTTGACATTCAAACGTTATCGATTTGACCTATATGTAGTGGTAAATATGCATTAGGTGCAATTTGCACCATTTTCCCGCCCACTCCGGATTACCATACAATACATTGAAGCCTGGCCAGTATCTAATCCAGCCAATGTTTCTGCAGGCTCATGATGTTTAACGGCTTACAACTTTACTGTCCCGATTTAAACCAGCATTTTTATAGTTTCATCCTACAATCGAATAGTCGTACGTCATTTGTGACGTAATGATAAGTTTACCAATAGTATACTGAAGTTTATGACGTGATATCACCCCAAAACATTTTTATTTTTATTTTTTTATTGCTTAGATGGGTGGACGAGCTCACAGCCCACCTGATGTTAAGTGGTCACCGGAGCTCATAGACATTTACAACGTAAATGCCGTCACTCATCTTGAGATCTGGGTTCGAAGGTCTCAGTATAGTTACAACGGCTGCCCCACCCTTTAAACCGAAACGCATTACTGCTTCACGGCAGAAACAGGCAGGTTGCACTGTTAGCGCAACAGTGGTCGAAGACTTTATAAGACTTCAATTATCTTTTTGTTATTCTTAGTAAATTTAACAATTAGTCGTTGTGATTTAGATAATCATAATATAATTTCTATTACGTTTACAAAAAAACTACAAGAATTCGATTATTTCTTTTTTACGAGCCCTTTTTTGCGTCGATCAGGAAAGTGATAAAAGTTCAGATCTATGTTTCGGATTTGGTATTCGGGTCATTTTAATACTGTTTTTAGGTAGGTATCTCAAGAACGGAATGCCTGAAATAGCTCAGTGCGCTTAGTGCGAATTCTTTAACGTTCTCGATAGCGTAAAAGTTAACCCAATTTTGTATGCAGTTGGAACAGCGCCCCTAGCGGCAAACGTAGGCAAACGATCCCATTCCATACGAATATGAGCTAACTTTTACGCTATCGAGAACGTTAGAAAACTCGCACTAAGCACACTGTTCATTAGTTGTATTCACTTTGCTTAGCCACTGTTCCGTACTTAGCTTTCCGTACCCAGCTGCCGTATCTTCAAAATGGAACGGGTATATTTTTCGGCAAAAATAGGTAGGATGGTGGCATCACGCTTTGCGGGCTTCCGATAAAACAAGAAGTTAGTGCTGTATCTTATAGCATTTGTCAGGTTAGAGCGCAGAAGCTCACGTACTCGCTCTGTAGTCGTAATCTAGCATAATCTAGGAAATATAGTCTAGTACAGTCGAGTCGTCGTGTAATCTATATATATAAAAATGAATTGCTGTTCGTTAGTCTCGCTAAAACTCGAGAACGGCTGGACCGATTTGCCTAATTTTGGTCTTGAATTATTTGTGGAAGTCCAGAGAAGGTTTAAAAGGTAGATAAATATGAAAATGCTCGGACTTAAATAAAAATAACAATTTTGTATTTCCTTTGATGTGTCCCCCGTCGGACGGATTCCTTTTGTTTGTTTTAAGTTTATTTTATACAAAAGTTTAGGTCTTTTATTTATCGGTTGAGGCACTGCGAAGTCTGCCGGGTCAGCTAGTCTAGTATAACCCCTCGAGGTTACTAAAATAGGTAGGGAAATTTTTTTTAGTTTTTAGTATATATATGGATATGATGGGTAAAATAGATCTCGATCCACTGTAATAGGTGTAGAATTGTCAAAGTCCATAGAAATCATAACGCGAGAATCGCCTCTCACTGAAATGAGTTCAAAGCGTAAAATACCGCTCTACAGAAGATAGTGATAGTTACCCGTGAGCACACAGTACGCTCTATCAATAATAACGAAACTAATTTCGTATAAAAACAAAAACGATGAACTCATCTTTTTCGAATTCGGTAAAAGTAATAACAACTTCGACAGATATATCAATGGGTTCGAAGATGCTAAAAAAAAGTCGATTTTCCGCCAAAAAGTTGTCATTGGAACGTTTCAAACGTATCAATCTACATCGGGTTGACATTTCGGCTGTAGACATATTGAAAGCGATAGTAAAGTACGAAGTAAATGTTACGACCTCGCGCCGTACTACTACCCTCAGCCTGACGTGCAAGTTACAAGACATACAGATTTTTCTTCATTTATTTTATTGGCTAACGACTTTACTGACAACCCTTTAACGGACCATTGGAAGAAAATAGACTTCACAATGTGAATACCACCTTATGGGGCTTGAGATGTGAGGCGGAAATCTCTAAAAATATGGCCTTCTTATTGGGACTTCATAACATAATTGCGGAGAATATTGGTACCGGCCCATGTGAAATATATTTCATATTTATTTATTTTAGCATATGGTTGAACGGGCTCATGGTCTAGCTGATGTACATAGGTGACTAGAGGCCATAGACATCGTAACGTGGATGCGGCCTCCTATTTTGAGTCATAAGGCTTAAGTCACAATTCTATTACAAATAGAATACATGAAAGTTCAAAATTGGTCGAAGCTCAAGGTAATGTACAACTGAATGAAGGCTTTTTGGTATTGTAAATAAAGAGTAAAGTGGTACATCAAAATCTTACGTCCTAATAAAAAAAATCTAGAAATAGAAAAGATCTCTTCGACTATCGGATGAACAAGAATTACGCAATGAAAGAGAGTACGTGGACTTATATTAAATGTTTGATGGTCTGCTAAAGTATTTTTCCTGTTAAAATCTAGATCTAACTATCGTGTGGCCTTAATGTGTTCTTAGGAATCTGATAGTTTCCCTTAACATACACGTTTAGGAAGATTAACAAAAATATTGTTATGCCGGTAAAAGTAGCGCCATCTATTGCCGAATACCCGAACGAATATCGAAGGATCTAGAGAGGTCGAGAAATATAAACGCCATCTATTGTCAGAAAGCGGAAACACACACATCGAAAATACTCGACTTGTGAGGAATGTTCTCGACAATTCTAGGGATGTCGTATCGGCTATTAAGGCGTTGCGGAGATGGCACGCAGTCAGTCATCGGAACTACTCTAAACGCAACAGCAAACGGATCACCTGAAGCGAAGGGGAAGCAGCGAATTGAAAATTTTAAAGTGTTCTAAGTGATAATGACAGTTTTAATTTATACTTCGGTAGAATTTTTATTTATCCCTAACCTCAACGCGTAACAATATTTTGGATTTTTCGACTCTACCAATTGTATACTTTATTCTTGTTATTAAACGTCAACAAGGAGCAGATACGTTAAATTCCAAACTCGTGCTACAAACGAATGCTTCAAAAGAAGTATAACAGAACAGATCTGCAACGTTTCGCTCATCGCTTACACTGCATCGCGATGACGAACAACGGCAGTGAATACCGAAAATCTACTATATTTCATGGCCTGAAAGCTTAAAATAGCATATCCTTATAAGATGAAGGTGTGAGGTGGTACGGGCCGAGCGACGCGCGCAGCATCAAGAAGCGTAGAGATGTGATTTGGTAAAAATATCGATGCTTTTAATTTGTAATTTTTATCTTCAGACCATGATCAGACAGTTTATGCCTTCAAAATCAAAATCGGATTTGGATGCAGAGACTTTTATATGCAGCAATGGAATTGAAAATATGTTAAGTTATTGGTTGAAAACTTATCAAGGTCATGGCATACAAGTTGCGTGGTTAATAGTGTTCATACATATCGCCCCATGATATTCCCTAGATGAAGATATGAGGTCGGATTTTCAATTGTACAACGTCTATCCTCCCTTCAAATAGGCACAAGCACCTCGCCTTTACATTAAAAAAATATAGCAAAATATGAAAAAATCAACATCAAACTCATTAACGTCGATAGCGATACAGGAACCCGGTGTGCCCCGCCCTACACCGCTCAGTACTTCACATAACGATGGGCAGATTGGCACGGCCGCATTTGCGCGGCTGAAACCCACAAAAAGCCCCCAGCAAAACTAATAATCGCGTTGAAATCGTTTCAAATAATATGTGATAAACAGTGTTTTTATGATGGGCGTGGATAGTTTGGCTGAACGAGCGACTGTAAGTATCTATCGTGTCCCGTACTGCATCAATGTGACGTCTGTGTATGCTTTAGTGAACCTAGATTACGAAGAGGGGCTTTACGATCTATTTATCTGTTTAAGATACGAGCTAAGCACTGTTTAATGTGTTTTTAATGAGTTCTACGGTACGAGGCTTTCTGTTTCATAACATTCAGGACGGAAGGAAGTTATAGGACTACAATTTGTTTTGAAGTTATGTCGATATTTTTTGTGTGAACATCAAGGATGTCTCAATTATTCACGTGTTTGCTGTATGGGCAGGTGAGATCACGCCTTACCTGATATAAAGCTGTAATCTGAGCACAGATGCCACAACGTACATATTATTCTGTAGATCCCGCGATCCATATCAATTCATGAGATCAGTTGAGAAAAAAATATGTAAGCTCTATGTGTACCAATAATTAGTGAATACCACGAAATATCTCATTCGTTTATGTTAAATAGATAATTAAAAAAATACCAGCCCTCGATGTGAGGTCGTGATACTATGTGTTATTATTACCGTATTACCTTCCCTTACTGCAGTAGCAGGTAAGATCTGTGCGATACAGGCTACAATACATACAAACATTCATCGTTTGTGCCCTCTCGATTCGATTGATCGATAGATTATCTCTTTGAAATTGGAGCTTATCCCCGGATTATATTCGGCGATAGCTCTGAAAACAAATTAACAACCGATAGGCACGTATCGAACTACAATATTGGTTTTTATTCTGTTTATATTTTTGTATAAACTGAATATATAAGTTGTTTTTTCTGCGTAGACGATTTGAAAGCCCAATCGGCGTTAAATGAACACCATCGCCTATACAATGTAACCAAATAAAACTAATCATTAATGCTATTTAAATAAAGAATTGCGTGTTTTTATTTATTGTCTTTATATTATTAGAGACGTTTCGAAGATTTAAAAGTTTGCGTGGCCACGGATAAGTTATTTGTTATATATATGTTATATATATTTGTTATACGTAAACATTTGAAAAATCAAAGCAAAAAAAAGGAGAGAGAGAATGAAAAAAAAGATGAGATAAAACTATAAATTGTATTGTAATACTGACACCGATCGAAACTCTTCGTGGCTGAATGTATGACTGCCTAACCCATGAATCAGCTCACTGAGTTTCTCGCCGGATCTTCTCAGCGGGTTGCGATTCCGTTCCTGTAGTAGATTCATTCGCGAAGCAGCTGCTCTTGAGTTGTTAGGCGCTCCGGCAGCTGTTAGCAAATCCCACCCCTCCGGGCTGAGTCTTTGCTTGCCCACCTATCCTGGTGACACTGGTAAGACCTCAGGGCCAATAGTAAACTAACAATAAAAAAAAACGTATGACTATTCCAGGTAACAAGCCCAGATTTTAGTTCGTTGCTTAGGTGAGGATGGCAACGCCTGTTATTTACTTAAAAAAAATTGCACGCCCCAGGACATCAGTCCTGGTAGTGTCTCATCATTCGAACCAAATACAGCAGGGTCTTGCTTGTTAGACCACGTCCGCCCCAAAAATAGGCGTGGTCGTTCAATATAGTATGGATAATCATTGGAATATCAACAACAAGCTCACCGCTTGTTATTTAAGTTTATATAAATGTAGTTTGATTATATCTGCTCCATAGAGAAGAGGGCCGTTCGGATTGTCGATAGTCCTGTTTTCACGGATCGTTTAAGACCGATCCTACCTACCTACGGTCCTACCTAAGGATCTACGGAGGGACTTTGGTTCTCTCGTGTTTTGTATCATGGCGAGTGCTCTGAGGAATTGTTGAAGATGATACCTCCATCTCCTTTTTAGTTCCGCACCGCCAATGAAGCAGAGTTCATCCACACTATCTGGAATCGTTGCGTTCATCGACAGTGCGTTTCAAGGTTTTGTGCAACGCACCATTCGGCTCTGTAATGAACTACCCTTCACGATATTTCCCGAGTGCTTCATGTATTTCAAAACCAAGCTTGTGGAAAGTATTCAGTGGTAGGCAGAGAGCTTGTGGAAAGTATTCAGTGGTAGCCGTAATGCGTTTCGGCTTGAAGGCTGGGGCAGCCGTTGTAACTATACTGAGACCTTAGAACTTATATCTTAATGTGGGTGGCGCATTTACGTTGCGCCGTAAATGCGTACGCAACGTAACCACTAAAACCAGTTGGGCTGTGAGCTCGTCCACCCATCTATGCAATAAATAAAATAAAAAAGTAAAAAACGCACTTAGAATAGGAGATGTGAAAAACCATACATCGTTCCAAAAATATCGTCATTGTTATTGTATTAAATACATAAATATAGTTGCAAAGTTTATTGTACTTTTAATAATAATTATAATTTGCATCTCGTGCGAAGACTCTGTTAGTTTGACTTAAAGTGACAGAGAGACCGTACTAGTTTTGTTTCTTGGTTCAGTGTATTGGAGTCTAGTTGAAATTGTAACCGGAAAGTCAGATTTTTGTAAATAAAACTTTGCTGCTAAAAATCTTTCCTTTCCCGGTTTTATTTTAATTAAAATTCTACCTGTGATGTAACCTGTGCTTTATAATTGAACGTACTACCTAATCATATTCCTGCATCTTTTACTCCATCAATGTGTCTTATTGCGCATTGTTTTTTTGTTTGGAAAGAATGCCAAAGAAATCCTTGAGGCCTTAAAAGGGACCAAAATACATATTTAAAGCAGCTATAAATCCAATTTCAATAAAAAGAAACCAGGGCAACAAACAACAAAAGTTTATGAAAGAAAATATTGCCCGGCCCCTGGTCAGGCTCCGCCAAACTTGGAACTTTTATTTTTAGACGTGTCCCTCCCTGGAAAGGTCCTTTAGGATCAAGAGCTTTCTGTTGACGAATCTTCGTAGAAAAAAAAGGAACTTTCCCAACTTTCTCTCTGAATAAATATCGGATAACAGATAATTACCTAGTTCGAAGAAATCCAACCCTGATTCTGTTTTTTGAAGTAATTTGATATTAGCTCGTCGTAAACAGACAAATAATTGGTAGGTACTTTAGATTTCGCCTTGATAAAGGTCTTGTTTGGTAAGACGAGTGGCTTACTGGTATTCAGTAAACCAGTAAATACATAGTAGTTCTACTGTTGTCTCAAATGCGGCAGGCAAATAAAAAGAATGTAAGTAATGTTCGTCTCTTCTTCTTTTCCTTGACCTTATCCCACTAGGTGGGGTTAGCACAGATATTTTTTCTCTTCCATTCTTTTCACCTTTTTCCCCTCCACCTTGCACTACCATTTCCATACATCTCGTAGACACATGCATCTTCTCTCTACGCATCACATGTCCATACCACGCTAACCGTCCGCTCTTTAATTTGTAACTATTACGAGTATATATATTATAAGTAATGTTCTTTTATTATTCTATTAATAAACGCCGATTTTCGCGATGAAGGAATACTATCGTGAAATCGACAAAAAATATGAATCGGTGTAACTATTCGTATGGGGTGGGCCTATGTAAACAGCAGTACACGTGCGTAGGCAGAAAAAAAACAACTATACGTGGTAGGGCGTAATATGAGCCCACACGGGTAGTTGGAACGTTTACCTACGTTTGCCGCTACTGTTCCAACCGCATACAAATTTGGTTAGCTTTTACGCTATCGAAAACGTTAAAAAATTCACACTAACCACACATGGCTCGAAATTGCTTCACCACACAGTAAGACAGAATGGTGGACATTCTGTCTTACTTTGTGGTGAAGCAATTTTGTTGCTCGTGGTTACAGCGGTATCATCTATCAGCAGGTCGACTTTAACGTATCCGGTAGTCGTTTGATGATGAAGTAGATTTTTTTTATTTATTGCTTAGGTGGGTGGACGAGCTCACAGCCCACCCGGTGTTAAGTGGTTACTGGAGCCCATAGACATCTACAACGTAAATGCGCCACCCACCTTGAGATATAAATTCTAAGGTCTCAAGTATAGTTACGATTGCTAACTTTCAAACCGAAACGCATTACTGCTTCACGGCAGAAATAGGCAGGGTGGTGGTACCTACCCGCGCGGACTCACAAGAGGTCCTACCACCACTATTAAATTCAAAGTATGTAATTTTAATTACGTCATCTACGATTAACGTAAACCGAAGAACATACATAAATATATATACCATATAGCCGTTAGACGGTAAAAGAAATAAAATTCTAACATTATATTATTTAACAAAGTGAATTAATAATATTTAATTTTCTTATGTTTTCCAATTCAGTTCATGAAGACTTTGCTTTTTTGTGAAATTTTAATTTATTTTTGAAATCAAAGCAAATCTGAGATTCGAGAGAGGTTTTTGTTTGTTTAGCTCTCCCAATATTAGCTTTGTTAGATTCGTTTTAAAGTTTCCATAAGATTTTTTTTGAACCTTTCACTCCGAACACGGCTTTAATTTTATTAATTAAAAAATGTTTTTTTTTTCTTTAATATAATCGAAACTTTGGTGCTTTTATTATTTATATTAGATTGAAATATTAGATTAGAGAAAAAGGATTTTACTTTTTATTTTAGGTACTTATTTTAGGATACTATTTGTATCTGACTAGTTTAGATTGAAATTACTAAAAATGGTTTTCCACCATTTCTTGTCGGCCAAAGTGAATGAATTTTTTATCATAAAGCCCAAAATTTCCACAGCAATGTGACTAAGTAATGGATTGTATCCCTGCATCCCTGTTGATATTATAATAAATAAAAAATAAGGTTAAAAAAATTAAAATTGAATCATAAGCAGCAAGCACATAGTAATTCATTTTAATTAGCTGACCACAACACTCCACGAATAAGGTTTGAAATACGGAATTTAAAATATGAATCTTCGTACTTTATAAACTGGAGATAAATTTTTTTTAAACTGGAATATATATATTTTTTCCTGCCTATGCTGATAGCCTTGAGAGGCTATTTCAGCTTCACCCTAACGTTTGTAGATGAGCTCACGGGGCTCAACCGGAGAGTTGCTAACACTGACCCTAGCAAGAGCAGTGCTTCGCAGAATCTACCACCGGATCGGAAACGCGACCCACTGAGAAGATCCGGCAAGAAACTCAGTGGGCTGTGTCTATGGGGTTAATTCGCTCGTCGAGCCCTTCGTCACAAGCGACGGGTTCGACGAGGACGGTGACCGGTGCTTGTGGTGCCTAAAAGCACCGTTAATGGATCAGGAGGATCCGTAATGACGTGCTTTGGGCAACTGGAACTTGAGAACTACAAAACCTGTACTAAACTTAAAATGGAAAAATCTTGGGACATGCTTCAGAAATCGTCGGATGCCGCAGGCAGATACCTATATCTAAAATGTGATATCTATACTAATATATAAATCTACAGTGGTTTTTACGGATGTTCCGTTATAACTACTGAACCATGCATCCGATTGACTTGAAACTTGGTATCCATGTAGAAAATACATGTACTTAATGGATAGGCTAATATTTATATGAGTGTTGGACTCCCTACACCAGTTGCGGGGGCGTTAATGATGAGAATCTTAGTGGGAGTGAGAAATAATAGTTAATGTTAATTTTAAATGCCTAGCTAAGCGGACGGGTACAGCTAGTTTAACATATAATCACGAATAACATCGAATAATAAAAATCGTACCCGCAAAAATTATAATTTGCGAAATTTCTTTAAATTTGAGACGTAGACTTCAGACCTTGATATGGATGGCAGCATTCACGTTGTCATGTTTATGTGCTCTAGTTACCACTTAACACAAGGTGGGCTGTGAGATAGTTCACCAGACTTTGCAATTAAAAAAAAAATTGGTACTAGCGCAATACACCAGGAGAAAGGGTAGATCTCACCACAGGGAGACCCATC
Source organism: Bombyx mandarina (assembly GCF_003987935.1). The sequence continues at coordinate 159,258 of NW_021011497.1, forward strand.
AGAAGAAACACAAAAGATAAAATTACAAAGAACACTAAAACATTTGACATTTTAAAGCACTAGTGTCTTTAAAAGCTAAAAAACACGAAATAAATCCAACCAGCATCCTGGCTATGCTCGACTTCTGCGAGTGCACCATCTCGCAGAAGGAGGCGGCGGGGCGAGTGAGGGAAAGCTCTCCTCACTACGCAGAAACCCGCCGCCGCCGAGCAGGGGGTCGGGACCGGGGTCGTATCCGTGACCTGGCCCCCTAAGAGCTAGGGGTCCCACCCGTTTTGTGCGGGGAGGGACCCAGACGAGGGGTGGCGTGCTCTGCACGCTCACCCGCAATAGGAAGCCGGGTGATGGTAGACCGCGTTCCCCCGACCGCTCTGGGGGAAGGTGTAACGCGGCGCCATCAAAGCGGGCTCTCGGCCCGCTGAACGAGGGAACCGGTGGTCGTTTCGCTGGCGGCCACCGGTCCGGCGTCCGTGGGACGGTGGGATGGATGTAATGTGCTCTGCGTCAACCCTGTCCCGCCGTTTCAATAGCCCCGACTGGGCTCCGGCCCGGTCCGAGGTAGGGCGCCGGTTGTGAGCGGCAGGAGTTTTTAGTGAGGTTCAACTCCCACATACCCCACCTGCCGCGCGGGTGGGGATCCNAAAAAAAAAAAAAAAAAAACCAGCATCCTGTATTAGGCCAACTTGCATTAGAGCATCTAAAAAAACAATTAGGATACGGTTGGAGACTATAGGCAATGCATTTTGGATCAATAGAGAGGTGAGCCCAGGGAGACCAGCTTTTTCCAAAGCTCGCTCTAGCAAACCTGGGAACTATATTTGGAAAATTAAACTAAGAAGAATTCAGTCTTAACACAAATTGTACTGATATACTGAATTGTACTGAATTTGAAAATTTATTGTACGTGCGTAAAAACATTGTAAAATTCCCCAGAGTCTGCGATTTGCACAATGTGAACACTAGGAACAAACATAGGCTTGCGTTGCCGGCGGCTCGAATTAAGAAAATAAGCAACTCTTTCAGGGGGCTGGGTGTACAACTTTTCAACCTGTTCATAGATTTAAGGAAACTGTCAAGGAACGTTTGTGCAACAAGGCATATTGTAAAGTTAAGGATTTTTTACTAGATGGCACTACGTGGGAATGAGGCGTTCGCTCCTGGCCTTTTCATTTTTCATTATTTTTATTATTTATTTGAATTGTTTTTTTTGACTTGTTTTTTCGTATACAGTAAATATGTTTTCTTGTTTAAAAAAAAAAGAAAATATTTGAGAAAATCAAAAAAAAAAAAAAAGCCCGCTGAGTTTGTTTCGCCGGTTCTTCTCAGGACTGTGGCTTTTTTTGCAACCGGTGGTAGAATTAACATTTTCTTTTACATTTTGACATTCAACAAGTGTGTTTTTGATGACATCCAAGTTGAAATAAATGATTTTGAATTTGATAAAATTTGAATTTGAATAAAAAACCACTTTCGCTTGGCAGATGATTTTAAATAAATGTACGTACAATAGATAGATATTCCATGACACATTTTTGCTAAAGCACTTTACTGAAATGACCGCACGCAACAGGCGCTTTCCATTATCGAAATAACAATCTCTCGGGTTTGCCAACTACTCGCGAACGTCTATCCATCATATTGTTATTATAGGTGCTTTACTGAACTTTATCTGTGATAATCTCGAGGGAATTGATTTTCGACTTGAAGGCGCCGAAAGTACATTGATAATTGTGGAACGAATGCTTGTAGTTCAGTTGTAGAGAGAATATTTGGGAATCTGTGTTGAAGGAGGCATCTTAGGCGGTATTTATCATAAGAGATTTAATTTTCCTGTAAATCAGATATACCTATGTCGATTTAAATTTTGATCTGTGATTTACAGGCAAATTCTTCACAAAACAAAGGGCTATTAGGTGTTTGGTAGACCAGACCAGAACTAGATAACATAAGTTACAATTGTACCTTGGGATATGTGATTGAAGTTTCAATTATATTGGTGCTGCAGCTTCCTTAAACTTTGAACAGGAATCCATTATTCCTACCTACCCCTTTTGTTTATTGATTAAGTTTGTTGCAGAACCAAAAACAGTTTACTTTTGCCCTCAGATACATTGATCCTCATCGTCCATGGTCTTGTATTGTGATTGCCACTGCGAATCTTCGGTATCAAATAAAAACATAACATAATTTAGTATTTGGTAATTAATAAATTTTAATATATTTAGATATGCTTCCTGGTGGTAGGACCTCCTATGAGTCCGCGCGAGTAGGTACCACCAACCTGGCTATTTCTGCCGTGAAGCAGTAATGCGTTTCGGTTTGAAGGGTGGGGCAGCCGTTGTAACTATACTTGAGACCTTAGAACTTATATCTCAAGGTGGGTGGCGCATTTACGTCGTAGATGTCTATGGGCTCCAGTAACCAGTTAACACCAGGTGGGCTGTGTGCTAGTCCAACCAACTAAGCAATAAAAAAAATTTTTTTTTTGATACCTACATCGAATTTGGGAATTTAATGAAAAATAGCCCAACAACTGTTCACCGGTGTACACAATATTCAGCTCGTTTCAACCGTGACGTCAATAATACGTACCGAGAGGTGACCTACTTAAGCTTAAGCGACCTAAGTTAACGGACTCAGAGGGTTTTTAACTCCAGATACGACCGCTCTCCGATTTGAAGTGCATAATAACGCTCAGATGATTCTAGAAACTAGACATTGTTAAAATGGTAACTTGAAGCTCATTGTGGGATCGCGTCGCCTTGTTACCATTATATCTGATTACATATTCGTTTAATAATAATCAGAGTATCTTTGTTGAGGATTTAACTTCTCTATCTAATAATTTTGACATTCGGAATGTGGGCGCAGGTATTTTTCTCGGATGTGTGTAGCTTTGATGGCAGTGCGAATTCGTAGTCACCGTCATCCCCAAATTCACTGACGAATTTTGAAGAGCATACCTCAAGATCATTCAAGTTTTATCTATGGGGTATCCATTAGACAGCAGGCGAAGTGTTAAGCTCGAATAAAAATTATTAAAAGAACTTTGAAATCCTATCTTGTATTTCATAAGCAAGCAGCCAACAAACAAAATAAGCAAGAAACTTAAAGAAACGACAACTTGAATAGTGCTAGCAACGGTCTCAAGACTAGGCAGACAGAATAATATTTATATTCTATTTATTTATTGTATTTATGTAAAAGTCCACGTGTGTCTGTATTTTCTCGATAGAAATTTGAAACGGCTGAACCGATTTCGATGTAATTTACAGTAAGTCTTCAGATTGGCATGGCGGGTAATCCTGTGAAGTTTGGTAGGGATCGATCGGTCTTTAGTCAATCGGACACCACAGCGGGCCGGGTTTGACCACTACTTTATATTAAAGAATCGTGCAAACAAGATCAGAGTCAACCTGCTGTTATTCAATGAAGTTGTTCTATTAATTTAACTATCATCTTTAATTAAGGACAAGATAGATGGAAACCTTTCTCTTATTTCCAGCTCTGTGGCAAAAGATTGGTACGGAAAAGTAGGGGTTTAACCTTATGTAGCTCCTTATTAAAAGGTAATAAATTCGTACCTCGTGGTGGTAACACTTTTGCCACCGATCGTTATAGCTAGAAAGACGATGCGGCCTTAGTAGACAGGCAGACTAGATACTAACCATACAATGTAAATAGCACTGCTCACTTCAGACAAGAGTTCGGGAATAACTTCAATTTAATTGAAAAATATTTCCCGCTATCAACCGGTTCTCCGAATATCAAAACCGTAAATTGGGTAATAAATTCCCAAAAACGTAAGCATACCATTAAGAATTAATAATTCCTGAACGCAGCTCATAAACAAATCTTGGGTTCGGCTTCGTGCACACGACCGACATTAAACTCGATTTATGGCAGCACTAACTGAGGTATTGCTGGCGAGGGTTGCCAGGTATTTACATCCCTCATTAACCTTATATTAGAATGTTACCTGGTTGAATGAAGATAACTATTAGTGTACATCTTACATTTACAATGTTAATTGCATTCTTGGCACTCTGCATCATTCATTTGTACCAGTTATTGAAAAGCTAGCAGGTTAGGTATTAAATATAAAAAAAGACCGTGTGGAGTCATTGGGCATAGACAGGGAGAAATCCATGTTTTAATGTTCCATGCCGAGTATTAGGAAGAATTTTTGAGACTCTCATATTCTTTATAAGGCCGCCGATATATTTTTTTAAATATCACATTCAACGTGTTACTGACAGCTGACATTAACACATTAGCTGCCGACGAAATGATATAAAATTATTAGCCAGAAACCAATTATTTTTATAGCGTATATTGATTAAGTATATATGTATGTTTAAAAATATGGATGAAAGTATGTTAATAATATTATTATTTTAATAAAAAAACACCTTTTTCGGATCCGAGTGGTCGGCACATAGCACGCCAAATGCCGGACACTCGGATCCGAAAAAGGTGTTTTCTCGGATCGGAGTACAATCAAAAGTATCAAAAACATCATAATTATAAGTTTAAGTTTAAAATATAACACGCACTTGAATGGTTATTTATTTAAGAAGGTATAAATATCTTAAATCTGAGCAAAGTAGGTAACGATATAATCATAATTATAAGCTTAAGTTTAAAATATAACACGCACTTAATGGTTATTTATTTAAGAAGGCATAAATGTCTTAAATCTAAGCGAAGCAATGATATAATCATAATTATCAATACAATCAAACGTATAAAAATCATAATTATAAGTTTAATTAAAACACTGAAGGTGATTTCTTCACAGAAAAGTTAAAACAAAATTTTTCGTCGTCTTTGCGGCAGATGACCTTGAAGACTGAGCTGGTGGTCCACGGCTGAGCGTTTTCAGTTTCAGTCTTGTATCAAAGATACTGTCATCACTGCCGCAACTAGATTCCTCTGAACTTGAAGACAACTGCTCCTCCTGAGCTCGTTGCGAACACACTTCTTCATCACTAAATCCTTCAGAACCTTCCGAGTCATCACTCAACCAACGTTTTTTTCTACTACTAGGTGTTGATGTTTTCGATCTATGTTTACTTCTAGATGGCCCAGCCCTACTATCCATTTTGATCGAACAATACCTTTAATATGATCGTGTGTACCAGTCACTATTAAACTGTAAATATAAAACCAATACGTATTTTCGTAAGTCGAATGTATTGGCAGAGTGGCCACGCAAACCAACGTACACTCGCCACAATCGCCGGCGGCTTCTGACAACTACAAAATTCACTTGCTGCTCACTCGTATCCGAGTGGGCGGCACCGCTAATAGGGCCCCTCCCCACTCGGATACGAGTGGTAAGCACTCAATGTGTTAAGATATTCATGTCGTTGACTGAATACTCATCTACCCCATGAGGGTTACCTTGTGAAATTTCGAATATATGCTATAGTTTATTTCTGAATTTTGAGGCATTTCGTTAAAATCTATATATACATATTTATTGTTTTATTTAAAATGTTCACTAGTTTGTAGCAGTCAGAATAACACTACAGATGAAATATGTGTAAGAAGTCGAATATAAATAAAAATAATATTATAATTTTAATATAACCTCTTTTTTGTGGCCGTATGTCGCAATGAAAGCGAGGGAACAGAAAGCCTTTGAGCCTCGGATAGGTCGAGGGAACTATTCCTCCTATCAGGTCCTAATCTATCCTAACCTATCAGATCGACCTGATAAGAATGAATCAAAGAAAGGACAATGAACGAATGATATATGTACTTAGAAGTACATTTCAATATGTATGTGCTGGAATAGTTTAATATTAGAAGGCACACAGAAAGACAACGATGGGTAACCAAATCTTAAAATTGAAAAGCATAGTTTGACGATAAGAAATATACAAAGAATCGTAACATGTATCGTAAAGTTAAAGGTTGAAGGCAGAAATGGTCCACATTACTACGGTTTCCGTAGCGTCACCGAGTAATCGTATTACTAAAATGTGCTTAGAATCACGTGGATTGATAAATCTATAATAATTTTACGTTTGCGAGAATAGCTGATAATATACGGCTGTTGTTTAGTGGTGTGGATTGAGAGAGGCCTATGTCCAGCAGTGTACGACTGTGGGCTGTTGATGATGATGATGATGATGATGATGAAGATGATGATGTTGTTTATAGGATAACATAGGATAGAAAGTCCCGGCCATCGGCTATATTAACTTTTTTAAATTTTTTTATTGCTTTGATGGTTGGACGAGCTCACAGCCCACTTGATGTTAAGTGGTTACTGGAGCCCATAGACATCTACAACGTAAATGCGCCACCCACCTTGAGATATAAGTGGTAAGGTCTCAGTATAGTTACAACGGCTGCCCTACCCTTCAAACCGAAACGCATTACTGCTTCACGGCAGAAATAGGCAGGGCGGTGTAACCTACCCGCGCGGACTCACAACAGGTCCTACCACCAGTAATTAAGCAAATTAAAATTTTGCGGGTTTCACTTTTATTACACGATGTTATTCCTTCACCGTGGAAGTCAATCGTGAACATTTGTTGTTTAACTAACTATTGTTGGTTGGTTGGGCGTTGCTGATCGTATCAAACCCATCTGATAGACAATCTTGGGACACATGATAAAGCATTTTCAGACGTGCCGAATACATTATAGTTTTCGTGGCCACGGATGACAAAGGTGTTACTCGTCGACACCGGAATGTTATGCTAACTGCTATAATCGTATATTATATACTTTATTATGTATACAACTCGAAAAAATCGAAGAAAACATTAAAAAAACAACAGTATTTATTTTTATAAATTAAGAAAGTAGATACCGCTTTAACTGTTGTAGTTTGCTGCCGCGTTTGGTGGTAAGAGGTTATTATAGACATCTACCGTAGACATGATTTTGAAGACCAAGTGACCCTGATTGTTAGTCGTTTAACAATCCTTCAGGCCGGGATGTATGATCGCTTGGCGGTAGAACAAGACAGACGAGTTTTTGTCTACGAAATTAACTAGTGGTAGGACCTCTTGTGAGTCCGCGCGGGTGGGTACCACGACCCTGCCTATTTCTGCCGTGAAGCAGTAATGCGTTTCGGTTTGAAGGGTGGGGCAGCCGTTGTAACTTACTTGAGACCTTAGAACTTATATCTCAAGGTGGGTGGCGCATTTACGTTGTGGATGTCTATGGGCTCCAGTAACCACTTAACACCAGGTGGGCTGTGAGCTCGTTCACACATCTAAGCAATAAAAGAAAAAAAAAATCTACGACATTCTACAACATTCTATGACAACGGCGGGAAGTTAATGTTTAATGATAAAGCAAGGATTATATTAGTGGTAATGTATGGCGTATAATCTAGACTATAAATGGAAACCGAACAACTATTAATTAATTAATTATTATACTAATTAATGAATTTCTAAAAACATATTAAATAATTTATTGTAATTAATTATATTTCAAAATTTCCAAGCAAACATTACAAAATTCCCGTGACCATTGAACACTAGGTGGGCTGTGAGCTCGTACATCCATATAAGCAATAAAAAAAAATCGGCTGACGTAATATAACTGTAACGCTAAGATTGACGCTTTGAAATTTTTGAAAAGTACGACTGAAAATTATGTTAAGTAGACAGTTACAGGTCAAACTAATTTAGGAAGCATTTAAAAAAAACATATAACTATTATATTTCGTTTAGCGGTTTTAATATCAAATCATTAATCTTTCACAAAACTAGTTGAGTTACAAGCGCCAACTTCAAATCCGCGTTTGTGTTTTGTAAAATGAACCTCTGTACGGTGTGTGGTTATAAATAGGATGTGTTCGTTTTTGTTCCAGTTACAAATAGAAGCTGCTGCAGGCGAGGGTCCGGGGCCGCCGGTGAACAACAACAGCGACGGTGCAGTGGCCAGCACGCCCCGAGACGACAACCACAACCCTGGACAGCCGCCCCCGGCCACAGCCCGCGCTGCACCACTCACGCCCGCCGGTCAGTACCGATTTCTTTACTAACACTTTCTTTTTCTTTTCCCAGTCAGACACTCTTGTCAGAGTGGTCGTGGTAGCGCTGACGATGTATTTGTAAACCGATTTGAATATATTTAAAAGGGTTGCGTTACGTTAATAAACAATTTTATATTACCATCCCGCTCTGTTTTCTGTTACTATATAATCATATCATATTCGACGCTTGAAAGGCAAACGTGACTAAGCGACAATGCGTGAACTTTACAGTAGACTAATTTAAAGTTGAAATACCTGAAAAAAGTTCTCTTTTAACGAATCTAGCTGTAGGATTGAAGTCATTTTAATAGACCTAGAAATATTTTTTTTTTGCGCATCGAATATGGTTATTGCCTATCATTTATGTACAAAGCAGTTATTGTCGCTTAGTCACGTTTGCCTTTCAAGCGTCGAATTATGCAATGCTGTACTTCTATATAGCATTGTAGGAAGTTCGTTGAGTTTCACTACAGGATGTGATACCCGGTCTATTCAACATTGAGAAGAAAACGTCGCACACTTAAAATATCCGGGCACAGGAAATTATATGAGATGAGAAATGGCTTAGACAGCGTTCTCTGTTTTATTGAAACGAAAGCTTGAAATGGAAGCCGGATCAAAAGCTCAAGACTGACTGACTGACCAATTCGGTGTTGCATTAGTTAGCGCTACTGACTGTTGTACCAAGGGTCATGGGTTCGATTCTCGCCTCGGGCAAACATTGATGTGATGATTGATGTTGTGATTGTGTGACGAACAAGTTTGTTTGCTCTTTGTCTGGGTGCTTATTATCTATATATGTATATATTTAAAAAACGTATATAAGTATATGTATGTATGTCAGTCTCTGGTAGCCATAGCACAGGGATTTTTAAATTGAGGTCGGATGACGTGCGTGATTTGTTCCCAGCTATTTATTAATAATATATTATTATTAAGACTATATTGGTCGCTGTGTACTTCATGTTTGACTGCTGTGCAGCTGTGTTAAGGCAGGCAGGAAATATCTTTGTTAAGGATTGGTAGTCAGAGTTTGGGTGGTCTTTTTTTCATATATATATTTCAGGTGTCAATAACACAGGAGAAAATCGTAGCTTAGTGTAGGGTAGGTAGAAAAATCCTCTTGTCTTGATGAAATCCAGTATTAAACACGTTTTCTTATTTTTATGGCTCAATATGGCACATCTCTCAAGCCTTTGAAATATGACACATCTATTTGGGTTCATTGAGTCGATCTATTGAACATAAATTAGGCAAAGAGTGCTCACTCGTGCGAACGGATCTCTTGATGATACACTTTTGTTTGCTATATCTTTAATTTTTAGTAACAAACAGAGGCTTGTTCGTTTCGGTCTAAAAATCAATTTGAATGAGCCCATCAATCATGTAATCACTTTTCGCCGAAATCTCACTTGACCTACTTATTAAAGCTGTATTGTATTGGTTTCTAAGGAAAATGAAGTATTTTTTTCTGCGTTTTCGTATAGAAAAAACTACGACCGATGTAATTTATCTATGGGAATGTTTTTACTGGTGGTAAGAACCCAAGGTAGATAGGTAGCTACCACCGCCCTGCCTATTTCTGCCGTGAAGCAGTAAGGCGTTTCGGTTTGAAGGGTGGGGCAGCCGTTGTAACGGAGGCCTTAGACCTCATATCTCAAGATGGGTGACGGCATTTACGTTATGGGCTCGGGTGACCACTTAATATCAGGTGGGCAGCGAGCTCGTCCACCCATCTATGCAATAAAAAAATTAAAGTGATGTCGTTCCTTGAGGATTTCTTTACGAATTTTTTTTATTATGAAAGATAATTGTTGTAACAGATTGTAGTTAATTTTCTTACTGTGTAGCAGTAGTATAATGTAGTAATTCTAGTAGTCCTAGGGTACTCCGCTGGCACATAGGACCCTGCCAAGTTGTCTCCACCTCACCCTGTCTGTGTAGCACAATAATCACTATCAATAAGTAGTTTATTGATCAGTAAATACCTAAATTTGCCCGAAATACCGAATCCGATAACTTTCAGATCTGACATCACCGTACAAAGTAATCAGAAATATAGTGTTACAAGAATAAATAAATAATAATTTACTGGTGGTAGGACCTCTTATGAGTCCGCACGGGTAGTTACCACCGCCTTGCCTATTTCTGCCGTGAAGCAGTAATGCGTTTCGGTTTGAAGGGTAAGGCAGCCGTTGTAACTATACTGATATCTTAGAACTTATATCTCAAGGTGGGTGGCGCATTTACGTTGTAAATGTCTATGGGCTCCAGTAACCACTTAACACCAGGTGGGCTGTGAGCTCGTCCACCTATGTAGGCAATAAAAATAAAAAATAAAAATCCGAAAAATAAGTAATTACATTCCTATAAATAAACAATTTTTTTTTCCATATCTCTAAGTTGTGAATCCTTTATTTACCCCTCTACGATCCTTTGTACAATTATTTTTAATATTTTTAATACGAAAAACAATTTGGTCTCATCAATTTCGCTGCGAAATACTTAGTTCTTATCCATAAAAACAGCATTTCATTCAACTAAGCGCCTTATCAAAAATACAACAACACAAAACTGTGCGCTGATCGTGTGTAACGCTCAGGCGTTAACAAAGGATACGAAATAAGCTATATACATATTTACAAATAAGGTATGTGGACTCCATAAAACAACTTTTATAATTAATCTAAGATTGTAAAAGAGCACTTTTGTGTAAGACGTTAGACAGTAGATGTTTTTTGTTTATTGCTCATATGGACGAGCTCACAACCCACCTGGTGTTAAGTGGTTATTGGAGCCCATAGACATCTGCAACGTAAATGCGCCACCCACCTTGAGATAAGAGTTCTAAGGTCTCTGTATTACTTACAACGGCTGCCCCACCCTTCAAACCGAAATGCATTACTGCTTCACGGCAGAAATAGGCGGGGTGGTGGTGCGTACGAACTCACAAGAGGTCCTACCACCAGATGTGGTAGAATTGGTGATTTTCATGAGGATCGGTGACTACTCACCTTCAATTGAGTACAGATTGTATAAGTCGTATGCTAGTTTGTCTATCGAAGTAATAAAAAAATGAAAAACATGGTGCTGTGCTTTGATAGGTTTCGAAAAATATTATTAAAATAAAGTGTACTAGATGATGACCGATTTTTTTTTTAATAACGCCATATTGTTGTGTCTTTAAAGCGGTTAGTTGCCCTCAATTAAGAAAAATATTATTATTATTCGCCAATAGATGTCGGGAAGAGTTGATTATTGAAAACACGAATAAAACAACATTTTCTGAAAATAAATCGTAGCTAGATCGATTTATCGCCCCCGAAATCCCCCGTATACTAATTTAGTATATTATTTATGAAAATCGTTGGAGCCGTTTCCGAGATTCAGATTGTATATATATATATATATATATATATATATATATACAAGAATTGCTCGTTTAAATGTATAATTAAAATATAAGATTAAACTAAGTTTTGTATTCGATTCTGTGTAGGAAGTTAAAGAGAGTTCCTTGAACAAGCCAATTATTGTACATGTTGATTCGTTGGCTTCCAATTCATTTAATAGTTTCATTCATTTATTTGAATAGTTCGGTGTTTCCATCCGAGGCTCAAACAATTAGACAACATTGCTCGGAAATTGTTAGTGTTCCGAAACTTCGCTGTCAGTTAATTATTTTGAATGGCAACTTTATACATTAGCGTTAGATAATTATTAGAGTAATGGAGTTTTGTATGAGTTCTCCATAAGTTTATAGCGTTATTTCAAGTAGCTACTTAGGTACAAAGAACCCAAGAAATGCAAAGCTTAATTATACATAGGCTTTAAATCAAAGTCTCATTTTCTAATAAATGTGTTTGAGCGTAAGCTGCGGCCCATTTTGTATTTATTGGTCTCGGGTGACCATGATGTCACAACTTGAGGTCGATTTAATTGCATTAATACTTACTTATTGGTTAGGATTGATGTGGCTACGATGCTAATATTTGCTTTGAGACCAAACTTGACTCTCGTTTATTTAAAGTTGTTTAGTGATTCATTGTTATAATTTAGCCATGCATTAAAATTCGATGGGAAAGTTATAGTAGGTACAATCACTAAAAACGTAATGCCTCAAACGCGTGTCTTAGTCAATCTAATCGGAACTTCTTAATTATTCATTCGGGAAGCTCTTTAGAATTAAGTACTTAATTATGCTGATTGAATAGTTTTTAAATGTCTTAAATCATCCTAACAAAGATTAGGTAATCAAGATAATCGGTATTCACCTCAACAACTTTTGTTTCACCACTTAGGATCTTACAATTACTTTTACTAGATTTGTCTTTCTTTCCTTAATGTAAAATTAAAAAACGATAAATCAATTCTAAATTTGTTGTTTAATGTAAATTCGGTAGTGAAATTTAGATTAATAAAATTTGAATACAGTTTGCGATCTTAAATTATTATAAAGATAATTATTGGTCAAATATAAAAGAAATGTTAAAAATCTTGAATTTGGCTATTTATAATTTAAAAAAAAACGTATAAATGTATGCTCTCGCAACACAAGTCTACCAAGTGAAAACTGTTCTCTGTTTGTTTGGTGAAAGACGGTAGGCAGCGGCTTGGCTCTGCCCTTGGCATTGCTGAAGTCCATGGGCGACGGTAACCACTCACCATCAGGTGGGCCGTATGCTCGTCTGCCTACAAAGGCAATAAATAAATAAAAGACAATATGGAAAATAGGTGAATTTCAGAAAATGGGTGTAATTAAAACAATCGGGAATATTTACAGCAAGCCTTACGCGCTGCTGGTATTAGTAATCTAACGCTTAAATAAAAATCTAATAAAAATTAACATTTCACAAAACTGTTCGTATTGCATAATTAAAAAGTGCACATACTGAAAAAGACGTAACGTGATTACGAAAAATAAAAAGCTTAATGTTTCACGATACAGACAGTTCGTGACAACATAAAAAGAAACTCTAAAAACGCTTTTATAAATCCTGTACGATGCACACAGCAAACACACAGCACAGTGTAAAGCTATTCATAATTTTCAAATTATGTATTTCGTATTCATTGCGCAATTGGAATAGTTCAGGGAAAAAAAACTGGAGTGAGTGAGACCTGCTTATCAATACCGCTAAAAAACTCCAGTTTCTTTTTTGATGTATGTATTAAGTTACATTTTCTATTGTATTCATTAATTAAAATGAACTGGCTCATGGATTTCGTTGAGACGAGGCAGTCCGGGGAACAGCTGGAAGCTGAGCTAACTTCGTGTTACACTTCCCATCCTGGAGCATAACATCGAGTAGTAGTATAACAATAACGAGTAGTATAACATCGAGTATTATATGCTTAGTAATATTTTCCCTACGAATAAATAATAATTATTTTCCATTTACTTTATACATTTAAGTTAGCCTCTGGGTCTGCGGAGGGACTTTGGTTCCCTCTGTATTTTATACCGTATGTTCCATGGGGAGTGCTCTGAGGAATTGTTCGAGATGATACCGGCATCTCGTTTTTACCATCGCACCGCCCGCCATCGGAGTAGAGTTCATCCGTACTACCTGGAGCCACTGCGGTCATCCACAGTGCGTTTCCAGAGATCTTTTTTGCCACGTACCATCCGGCTATGGAATGAGCTCCCCTCCACGGTGTTTCCCGAGCGCTATGACATGTCCTTTTTCAAACGAGGCTTGTGGAGAGTATTAAGCGGTAGGCAGCGGCTTGGCTCTGCCCCTGGCATTGCTGAAGTCCATGGGCAACGGTAACCACTCACCATCAGGTGGGCCGTATGCTCGTCTGCCTACAAGGGCAATAAAAAAAAAAAAAAGTTACATTTTTTTTATGTGTTCATTCTAATTGTTAAATTTATTATTTTGGTTGGGAGGAAAATTTTCATGTGTTAAGCTAAGCAGGCATTTGTTTGTAGTATTTCATTTGTGGATCTTTTTGCAAAGAATCATTGTAATACTTTTCAGTGTGACGCGTTTCCGATCCGGTGGTAGATTCTGCGAAGCAATGCTCTTGCTAGGGTTAGTGTTAGCAACGTCGGTTTGAGCCCCGTGAGCTATCCTACTTGTTAGGTTACGCTGACATAGCCTCAAGGCTATCAGCTTAGGTAGGAAAAAAAATCTTTAGGATACTCGTTTTTTTTTATATTTCTCCCTCCAAAGTCAAATGTAGAGTTGGGGAAAAAACAATGTCTCGGTAATAATGATGTACAAAAAATGTCTGTACCGTAATAGAGATAAGAACGATTTTAATTAGAACTCAGATAAATCTCGTGTTACTTTCAATAAGTTTTTATTTATTACTATGGATGGATGGATGAACGAGTTCCTGCCCCCTAGGTTTTAAGTGTGACTGATTATGTGTGTGTGATTATATTGTTTTCATAACATGTGTTATCATTATAATACAAAACAGATTAGATCGAATGGAACATACGAATTATATCTGTTTTTTTTATTGCTTAGATGAGTGTACGAGCTCACAGCCCACCTGGTGTGAAGTGGTTACTGGAGCCTATAAACATCTACAACGTAAATGCGCCACCCACCTTGAGATATAAGTTCTAAGGTCTCAGTATAGCCACGGCTGCCCCACCCTTCAAACCGAAACGCATTACTGCTTCACGGCAGAAATAGGCGGGTTGGTGGTACCTACCCGCGCGGACTCACAAGAGGTCCTACCACCAGTAAAAAAATATAGTATTTTTTTTTACCAGTTTTATATTGAATCCTATATACATAATATATAGTCTATATACATATGTGAACCATTAGACCATGTAGAGTATTGATAGAAAAGCTGCTCTGTCATTTATCTTAAGAGTGCCGTCCTTCAGGGCTGGAAATAGGTCAACAGGGCACCGCTCTTAATTGGTACGAGAGAAAAAACTGCGGAAAATTTATGATGATACAGCATAGATAAATAATTCTAAAGATGGCTTCATTTTTTTTAGATTGTAATTTTTTTATTTTCTTATTTTGCTTAGATGGGTGGACGAGCTCACATCCCACCTGGTGTTAAGTGGTTACTGGACATCTACAACGTAAATGCGCCACCCACCTTGAGATATAAGTTCTAAGATCTCAGTATAGCTACCCTACCTACCCTACCCTTCAAACCGAAACGCATTAGCTACTGCTTCACGGCAGAAATAGGTGGTGATACCTACCCGTGCGGATTCACAAGAGGTCCTTCCTACCACCAGTAAAAATCAAAAAAACTTAAAAATCAATTTCGATACACATGAATGAATACAACGGCAATATACACAATTTTTACTTGGATGATAATTTTATTTCGTTTATCGTGATTAAAAAATCAAACTGAAACTATTTTGATGAAAATTTTACGAGAGAAATGTGAGAAAATTCGTAAACATTTGTAAAAGCGTGCCAAGGTAACAAACGTCTGGTGTTTTGACGGCCGTCTGGTGTAGTGGTAAGTGACATGGTCACTACACAAGGGGGTCGCGGGTTCGAATCCCGCCAATGGAGGATATTTGTATGATAAATATAAATGTCTTTTCCAGGGTTATGGATGTATATTAAATATATGCATGTGTATAATAAAAATCTTACATTTATTTCCGTTATCTGGTACCTGTAACACAAGTTCTTTACGAACTTATCACGGGAACAGTTAACGTGGCGTGATTGTTAGTAAAAAAAAAAAAACGTACAAATAAACAGCGAAATTAATAATATCCTTATTTTTGAAGTCTGTGTCGGAAATGACTCCGTTATCTGGATAAATTATTAAGGATAGGCAGGTCTAGGCAGTGAGCGCACAAACCCATTTCAGCTAATCAAAAGCACACTCAAGTTAATATAAATTTTGAATATTTTTTTCGATTCAATGGATTTAATCAAGTACGGCTAGTAAAGAATCTATGCAAACGAAAACCGACGTGCGTCATTCAACGTTATAAGCGGATTGGTTCGGACAGCTTGGTACTAGGGTTGACACTTCTTTCTATAAAACTGCATATTAGGATTTTTCTTTCTAATTGAACGCGTTAAGTTTTATTTATTCCTAATGCGATTATTTTTAGGCAAAGATTACTTTGAATAAATGATCAGAAATTGCAAACTAGAAGTTGAGACTTCAACAAAAAAAATAAACATAAATATATGGAGGTACGTATAAAAGGAATTTACGAAATTGGTTTGTGAAACTTAATCTTAATGTTGTTGAAGTTATTGTCTTTCTGTTTTTTCTCAGTACCTAACAACAAACGAGCTAATAATCTACCTGATTGAAATCAATTGATATCGGCCAAGGAAACTGATAAAGTTAGAACTCTTAAGCCGGCTTCCTAGTCTTGTTAGCAAATTAGAAGTAAATAACTTTTCGTAGACGGGCTCACGAGTCCCCTGCTGTTTAGTCTTTATTGGAGCCACCTTGACATTAAATAATATAATAATCAACTATGAAATAATAAATTAAATGAAAAAGGTATATTATATATTTGTATTATACATGTATTATATTTTTTGTACATACATTTCTTAAAAAAAATTACGGTTATTATTGCCAGTTGCCATTACTAGGTATGATTGTCTAATAGACAAAACTTTTGAGATCATGGCAGATATAGGCAGAGTGGTGGTACCCACCCGTGCGGACTCACAAGAGGTCCTACCACCAGTTAATAGCCAACCTACCAGAAGTTCTGCCGTGAAGCAGTAATGCGTTTCGGTTTGAAGGCTGGGGCAGCCTTCGTAACTATACTTAGACCTTAGAACTCATATCTCAAGGTGGCTGGCAGCATTTACGTTATAGATGTCTATGGGCTCCGGTAACCACTTAACACAAGGTGGGCTCCTTTAGCCATCTAAGCAATAGATAAAAAAAACATCGGGAAATAACTGGAGAATTATTTACCCAGTAATTCAGTTAAACAAAAGAGTATTTTGTCCGTTCAACCCTATATTTGCTTTCAAGTCATTTTTATTTTTACCAAAAAAGTCGTCTTTCATATACGTTGGGCTTTTGTGTACCGAAAATTTGAATTGCTTCTGTATAATGGATAATAACATAAAAAAAAACCTTTATAAGGACTTACTTGGACCATTGAAGTTATTAAAAATTTTAATTAATTTTTTTGCGATGCTGACAAAACATTTTTTTTTTTTATTGCTTAGTTGGTTGGACGAGCTCACAGCCCACCTGGTGTTAAGTGGTTACTGGAGCCTATAGACATCTACAACGTAAATGCGCCACCCATCTTGAAATATAAGTTCTAAGGTCTCAAGTATAGTTACAACGGCTGCCCAACCCTTCAAGCCGAAACGCATTACTGCTTCACGGCAGAAATAGGCAGGGTGGTGGTACCTACCCGCGCGGACTCACAAGAGGTCCTACCACCAGTAATTACGCATTTTATAATTTTGCGGGTTTGATTTTTATTATACGATGTTATTTCTTCACCGTGGAAGCCAATCGTGAACATTTGTTGAGTACGTATTTCATTAGAAAAATTAGTACCCGCCTCGAATTCGAACACCGGTGCATCGCTTCAACACGAATGCACCGGACCTCTTATCCTTTAGGCCACGACGACTTCTTAACTATTATTGTTACTATTGATTATTACTGTTCAAAGACTCTGGTTATGTTATTGCAGAATCGAATTATCGCATTAATAACGAAGATGGCGTCGCGATATTACGATCACGACTCTCATTAGAGGCGGTTTGAAAACACGCGAAACCTCAATTAATCTTTCACGAATATTCCCGTTTTAATTAATGCGTACGGGACGACACTTGATTAGGCTCTTGTTGGCGGGGCTTTGATTAGACGAACACTTTGTAATCAAATAATGTTTGTCAGTTTGTCGAAATAGACTGCTACAGATTGCTCTCGTCCTAATCGAGATGATGCAATTTGCGGAGTTTTAATTAATCTAGTTTTATGTCAATGCACGATTCGCGACTTAAAACAAAATGTCGTGTCTATTGTGCGCATAGTTTTTAGAGTTTTTTTGCTTTTTTTCTAACATTAATTACTTAAGGTTTTGATTGTTTAAAATAGTTTAAATAGGTTCGAACGTTAATATTATCGATAGGTAAAGTAAAGTTTACCTATATTAGATCGAAAAAAGTCAGACAAAATGCGAATTACTCAACGATAAAAATTATTTATATAGAATTTACTGACACTATCCCTAGCAAGAGCAGTGCTTCGTTGAATCTACTACCGGATCGAAAGCGCGTCCATCTGAGAAGATCCGGCGAGAAACTCAGTGGACGTTATTTGACCTTTGACAACGACAAGATCAAAACATGATTATCATAAACATTGAAGATTATAGAGAACAAAATATTACCATAATCGTCAACGGTTGTCTTATTTATCGTTCCGTTCCTTCACCATATTACAGTTCACAAATAGATATTATAAAACTAAAACAAATCTCAGCACAAATAGCAAACATATATCATTAACTAGATAACACTCTTTAAAAGGTTGCATTATTGTCGCTCACACCTGGGATCGTGTCACGGCTGAATTGAAATTATATTGCATTTTATAAAAATTAAATATCGACATTGCGTTTCTATATCGAGATATTTCTTTAAGTAAGCCGTCACGTTTCGATTTGTACATTTTTCGTGAAATAATAAGTCATTTGTAATGATATTTCATATTATTATCAGGGGATATAATGGAATCTATCTGAGATTCGGAGCTGTTGAGTTATTGATGTAATTTGTGAATGTCTCTTGTGAGTTGATAGCAGTTCTTCATCTTGAACTTATCCCACTTGGTTGGTCGACATTGTCTGCATCCATGTTGTACATTTAGTTTGAATTTTAATAGCCGACTCGTTCCAAGATCGTCGACTCCTTGTGAAAATAGTACTTTTTGGTTCGGGAAATTTACGTATGAACTAATGGCAGAATGGGCTGTAAATAGTAACATTCTTCTTCTTTACGGTGTTGTAATCGACGAACGGATTTGGAATTTACCGGAGAACGAATTAGGTATAGCGCGAGTATGATGTGTGACCTAACAGCAGGCAGCGGCTTGGTTCTGCCCTTGGTATTGCTATTGTTTATGGGCGACGGTATCCACTTACCTACCATCAGACGGGCCGTACGTTCGTCTGCGTTCAAGGTCAACAAAATCAGCATACATACAAACAGCACACTGCAACTCCGCAGCAGGTACGGGTAGGTCCGCTATCCCGCTTCGACCTCATCTTTTAACCCTTTGACTGCCATATAGGTCACCGGTGCCCTACGCGGCGCACTGAAGTAATTATGTCGATTTCTTCAGTTCGAATTGCTTCAGTGCGCCGCGTAGGGCACCGGTGACCTACAGGGAAGTCAACGTGTTAAGGTGCTCGATGGCTTACAAATCAGTCTGGTCTTCAGTAAGGGTTTAATATCAGGGTCGTGAGTACGTCTATGTATCTATGGCAGTTAAAAGAAAGATCGTGTATAATAAGGTAACACAGAGCCTCATGATCTCAGAACTCTGCCACCTGGATCCAGCTACCTCACTGCTGAGGGTCGTGACGAACATGTTTAGACAGGATTTTATTTTTTATTATGCCTTCCAACGTTTCCGATCATTGGCCGCGTGAAGGGTTTTGTGGCATGGGGTTTCTAGTGTAATGCTGATTTGATAGAACCAATTAGTCAAGCTGTGCCCGCGTGGTCTCTTTCCCTCTATCTTCCCTGTCTCGGATAGTATTGGATCCTAGTACTTATTAATTACCATTTCTAAGTTTGCGTTGACCTTCTAATTTAATTCCAGAAGCACTGAAGCTGTACGGCGAAAGACTAACGGAATGGGAGAGGAACGAGATAAGGAAGTACCCTCAGATCTGGTTCCTTGGCTTGGAGTCCAACAAGGTTCAGGCTAGGTCCAACCTGCCGAACAATTGCGGATTCGACGATGAAAACGGGAGTTATAACAAGGTCTGCATCTAAGCTTAGTTCCTTCTATAACAGAAACATTGAATAACTTAACTTATTAACTGACTTCAAAAAAATAAAGGTTCTCAATTCGACTGTATGTTTTTTTTTATGTTTGTTACCTCATAACTTTTGACTGGGTGATTCGATTTTGATGATTCTTTTTTTATTAGAAAGTTGACGCTTCCCGTGTGGTCCCATTTGGTCTAGTTCTGATAATGGTATCCATGAGAAAACCATGTTAAGTCTTAAATTTGCATTAAGTACGTGCGCGAGAAATAGACGAATAACTCAATATCACGCCAACCGATTTCGATGATTATTGTTTTTAGCGTATATTAATCTGTTTTGGAATATCTTTTTGTTTATTTGAAGTCGGTTTTTATTAAAGCATGTCTACTTACAATTAATCGATGCAAATTTTATCTATTTAAAGGAACGATCCTATTTTGCAACTCAATTACAGAGAAGCCCATAGCTTTGTATGTTTAGTTCTTGGTATATTTGCATGTGATCCATCAGAACTTCAACTACCTTTGCCTCAATTTATCATTGGGTATATTTAAGCTACTAAGTTTTAAAGTCGTCGTGGCCTAAAGGATAAGACGTCCGGGGCATTCGTTTGTAGCGATCACGTAGCGATGCACCGTTGTTCGAATCCTGCAGGCGGGTACCAATTTTTCGAAGTACGTACTTAACAATTATTCACGATTGACTTCCACGGTCAAGGAATAACATTGTGTAATAAAAATCAAATCCGCAAAATTATAATTTGCGTAATTACTGGTGGTACCCTGGACCTCTTGTAAGGCCACACGGGTAGGTACCACCATCCTGCCTATTTCTGCCGTGAAGCAGTAATGCGTTTCGGTTTGAAGGGTGGGGCAGCCCTTGTAACTATACTGAGACCTTAGAGCTAGTATCCCAAATGTAAATGCCGCCACCCACCTCGAGACATGAGTTCTAGGGCTTCAGTTTTTACAGTACAACGGTTGCCCCATTCTTTAAACCAAAACGCGTTACTGCTCCACGGCCACTGGTTATCTGTCATTGCTGCTGTCGATATTTCTTCTAATTTAGACATATTTATATCGTACTAACACACTCGTTATTAGCTTCGGCTGGCGAATGTACTTAAATGCAACCATAATTCTTGATGACGTTCTGATATACGCAACTCAACAACGAAGCAAGTCTTTTGTACAAACTCGTGGCTAAACGTAGATTCTGAGCACGCGTGAACGCAATTCATGCTTCGTAGATTTGATTTTCGTTCGAATTAAACGTTATCTACAATCATTAGGTAGTTAGCAGTTCTTGCTTTCAATAAACCGCGATTTGGCCCTTTAAAATCTCTCCAACGTAATTTCTTGCTTGCCTGTGCTTTGAAACAACTGAGCTACGAGGGCACGAAGGTCGAGTGATATAGGAGAAGAGACTGCACGGGACTGTTCGGGATTATGGACATTCCACTTGGTTTAAACTTCTGTAATGTACATAACTGAAAGAGCGTTCACAGTTCGCAATGTATTGTAAATGACCCGAAATAATCGGTTTGATTTAGTCGATTATACTTTTACGCATAATTCTTCATCATTTCACATCTGTTCCAGCAAATCCACGACCACATCGCGTACAGATACGAGATCCTCGAAATAATAGGGAAAGGTTCATTCGGGCAAGTTATCAGAGCTCTCGACCATCGCACCGGTGAGCAGGTAGCGATAAAAATCATCAGGAACAAGAAGCGCTTCCACCACCAGGCCCTGGTTGAAGTCAGGGTGTTGGACCACCTCCGGCTGAAAGACAAGGACCAGTCGCATAACGTGATCCACATGCTGGATTACTTTTACTTCAGGAATCATTTGTGCATTAGTTTCGAATTGATGAGGTGAGTTCTGGTTTCAGCAAATGTTCATGCCATTCCCGATCCTGCGGACAGAATGGAAAGCAATCGACGTCGCCCCAAACACATCATTTCGGATCCTCCCGATGCACTAACGGTGCTTTTAGGTACCCCAAGCTCCGGTCATCGTTCTCGTCGAAACCGTCGCTATGAACCCTCAGACACAGCCCACTGAGTTTCTCGCCGGATCTTCTCAGTGGGTCGCGTTTCCGATCCGGAGATAAATTCTGCGAGGCACGGCTCTTGCTAGGGTTCGTGTTAGCAACGTCGTCAGGTTTGAGCCCTGTGAGCTCACCTACTAGTTAAGGTTACGCTGATATAGCCTCTCAAGGCTCTCAGCTTAGGTAGGAAAAAAAACAAACAAACAAAAAGCAAAATGTTCTTAGTTCTAGTGCAGGTTTGTTCGAAATCTTAGTAACATTTTCAAATATGTCAATTTAGAAATAAGTTTCAGTTCCATTCTATTATATTACGAAATAAAAATAGATAGTTCTTTATTGTAGGCATTGGCCCAAAAAGATCGTGAAAACAGCTATTTTATAGCGTAGCTTTCTATATGAAAATTACATTCACACAAACACTGCGATTTTTATTATTGTAGATAAGATGAAGATCGTTTTAAAATGTTTGGTAAAATCGCTAACGCAACCTTCTAATTCGTTTATGACCAAAATAATTCTGAAAGGGATTAGCCAGTTTGCGTTTCATCTTTATCGTTAATGCTTTTCATTAATTATCAGTTATCCTGGTTCACGAAATTACAATGCATGGAAAACAATGGAAACTGTAAACTGAGATAAAAAATATCGTGAAACTATTAGGCTCGGCCGCGTACTGGAAATTAGTTTTGGTCCAGGCATGTTTCCGTAGTGCGTACAGTTCCCAATATTTTGTGTTATTTCCCGCACTCCTCTAGGTAACTTGACGGATGGTTTTGTTTCTCTAAATTAAGATAAATGAGGAAAATATCGAGCAAAAAAGACCGTCAAAAATAGTTCGACTGGTTTTAGACTTACCCTGATCGCATTCACGTCTAGTGTTCTTAAGTTTTCACGTCGTTAAAGGTTATCTTCCCTGTTTAAATCGTTAACATCGATATAATCAGAGGAAGATCGGGTAGATAATTCAATAAAATCAATACGAAATTCAAACTCAAACTCTTTAGGGACGAAAGAACAAAAAACATTAATTTAAATTATTCTTTATTGTGAATTGTTCATTTTATATTCAAAACAAATCAATAGGTTAAAAAAAAATACAAAAATAGCGACTATACAATTTTTTAAAAATTAGTTGACATATGTGGGCATTTGACGTAGAGTTGAATATATAAATAATTGAAAAAAAACCAAACATACACATACTTAAATTATTATGCCAATGTCCCTAAAGAGGTTAAACCTGTTTTTTAATCTCGATACGAAACTTTCAACAGAACGCTGACTGTGATTGATAAGTAGGTATTTTTATCATGAGCCTAGTTAAGGCTAGTAGATACATGATATATAAGATACATGCAGCCTTAGTGTATGATAATATAGTTTATAGAATCTTTAAAACTCGTTAGTTTAAAAAAATTTTTTTAATGATATGGAACACTTCAGAATGAATAAACAATAAAAAACTTAATTGCGTTTTCTGTGTTACAGAAATTAACATTTAAAGCCCTTAATCTCATTTTAAATTAATATTTTAAACAATATTATTATATTATGCAAAACTGAACTGCTCTTTTTACTGAACGATAGACAGGTAAGTGATGCCGTCTAAGAAAATTATTTGTTACAACTAAAGAGTTTTAAAGGTTTTATTTGAAAAAGATTTTTCTTTTACATATACATTTACGTATCTCGTTTTTTTTTTTTTTTTTTATTTTTTTTTTATTGCCTTTGTAGGCAGACGGGCATACGGCCCACCTGATGGTGAGTGGTTACCGTCGCCCATGGACTTCAGCAATGCCAGGGGCAGAGCCAAGCCGCTGCCTACCGCTTAATACTCTCCACAAGCCTCGTTTGAAGAAGGACATGTCATAGCGCTCGGGAAACACCGAGGAGGGGAGCTCATTCCATAGCCGGATGGTACGTGGCAAAAAAGACCTCTGGAAACGCACTGTGGATGACCGCAGTGGCTCCAGGTAGTATGGATGAACTCTACTCCGGTGGCGGGCGGTGCGATGGTAAAAACGAGATGCTGGTATCATCTCGAACAATTCCTCAGAGCACTCCCCATGGAACATACGGTATAAAATACAGAGGGAACCGAAGTCCCTCCGCAGACCCAGAGGCTCCAAACGATAATATAAGTTTTATGTTAGTATTGGTATCATGAAGAGGCCAGAGTCGTTTTTTTGTTATTGCTTAGATGAGTGGATGAGCTCACAGCCCACCTAGTGTTAAGCGGTTACTGGAACCCATAGTTACATTATTTATTTACAAGATTTATCATATTTTCTCGAAAAATAGACGAATGATTGAATGCTTGAAATGTAGTCCATTATTATTGTTTATTTGCTTCCAGCATCAACTTGTACGAGCTGATAAAGAAGAATAACTATCAGGGTTTCAGTTTGAGCCTCATCAGAAGGTTCGCTAGCTCGTTACTGCGCTGTCTTCGGCTCCTCGAAGCTGAGAACATCATACACTGCGACTTGAAACCGGTTAGTTTTCTGTTTTAGATATATTTAAGGAGAAATGAAATCTACACCACATACGGAATCGATATCTTAAAGTAAGTAAGCCATATCTTCTTAAGGGCGTCCAACTTCCTCATTGAGACACAATACTGGTAATTTGCAAATTAAGTCAGTCGGGTATTGGTCATCGTGGCCTAAAGGATAAGACGTCCGGTGCATTCGTATCGAGCGATGCACCGGTGTTGGAATCCCGCAGGCGGGTACCAATTTTTCTAATGAAATACGAACTTAACAAATGTTCACGATTGACTTCCACGGTGAAGGAATAACATCGTGTAATAAAAATCAAACCCGCAAAATTATAATTTGCGTAATTACTGGTGGTAGGACTTCTTGTGAGTCCACGCGGGAGGATACCACCACCCTGCCTATTTCTGCCGTGAAGCAGTAATGCGTTTCGGTTTGAAGAGTGGGGCAACCGTTGTAACCATACTGAGTCCTTAGAACGTATATCTCAAGGTGAGTGGCGCATTTACGTTGTGGACATCTATGGGCTCCAGTAACCACTTAACACCAGGTGGGCTGTGAGCTCGTCCACCCATATAAGCAATAAAAAAAAACCTGCATCGAGTACTATTAATTTTTGACCTTTTCATGATTATAAAAATAAAACAGCAATACTTAGTCATAGTCATAAAAATCATCAAGATTGGGGCTTATATTTCAAGAGAGGTTTAGAGGAAGCGGGACCTTCTATGGACTTTGGTAACAAAATTTCCCCCTGCTCCACTAAATCAAATTAAACCGTGTTGCCGCAGTTACAACATACTAGATTTTAAAGTTTACTCACTGACACAAGTTTCCATATTACATTTCTTTGGATCTGGAGAAAATCGCCAGACTTCTAGACGCCAAACACCAGAACTACGCGTTAGGGACGGTAGGTGGGGCATGTCGGACTTAAACCCATTAAAATCGCCTGTTACTCAACAACCAGCGTCTGAACCTTGGGTGAGGTCATCGATGGCAGACTATCCCATAGTGATTTACAAGACTAATTTTATTTCTCAGGAGAACATCTTGCTGAAGGCCAGGGGCAGTTCCTCCATCAAGGTTATTGACTTCGGCAGCTCCTGCTATACAGACGCTCGGGTCTACACATACATACAGTCCCGATTCTACCGGAGTCCCGAAGTCATACTAGGGTTGCAGTACGGACCGGCCATTGATATGTGGAGTATGGGTAAGGTCCACTTTGAGTTTCTGTGTTATTATACTTACTGTCTAATTAAAGCTACGAGAAAGGGCTGGAGATAATTGCAGTCTTTTGAAAAAGAAGAAGCACGTAAAATTTTTTTTCGCTGTATATTATAAAGAGGAAAGATTTGTTTGTATTGAATAGGCTCCGAAACTACTGAACTGAAGGTATAAAAAAATTACCTAAATATTCTTGACATCGCGTGCCCTGCGAAAACTATTAATGATAGAATAAAATAGTGTACTACGACTTTGTAGAACACATTATTATTTACAAAAAGTGTCGCGACACCATATGTCTAACTATTATAGTTATGCAGCAAAAAGTGTTCTTTAATTTTAAAAAATAATACAACGTCGAATATCGTTGAAATTTTTGTTAAATTCTCGAGCGGAGCCGGAGCGGGCCGCTAGTGTATTATAATTACAGGAATCGTATGATTTTTGTAGGGAAATTAGCACTTCATTTTTTTAAATTTATCGATATTTCATAATGAAATTTGCTTTTTTTTTTTTAAACGCGAAGGAAATAAATTGACATTAACAAAAACCTACTTGTAATAAAACGTCATAGACAGAACAAGCTAAATTCCTTACACAGCAGTAAACTAAAAAAGAGATCTCTATCAAACGAATAGATTCAAACGGACAAATTAACATTTCATTTACATAATTGTTTAATGTGTGTCGTTTCCGTTAACGGATCGCACGTATTACGTATTCGAATGACTAGAAACATCTCTGAAATAATTAAACTAGAAATGTCAATGAATTATCAAACAACAAAATTGTTTATGGCCGAACTCTATTGTCATTGAGTCATTACAATCAATTCAGCTTTTTATTCACGTTTCCGCAATTAAAACGTGAGATATATGTAGATATTCGATGACCTTCTTTGATGTACAGAGTGGAAAAGAGACGGAATGCTTCAATGATGCGAAAGATTATGTTGATAAGACGCGCCCAGTCTGCATTTACTATGCCCATGTGTTACGTAAGCAGTAGTAGAAAGCAGGAGAAAGGTTCACCTGCCAGTGTACTTCCGAACTTGTAAGAATCTTGTTTTTTACGTCACTACCTACGTCCGCGGAATTTATGTCAGATAAAATACTATTTAAAGATGTATTTTTTTTATTGCTTGGGTGTGTGGACAAGCTCATGACCTTGGGTGTTAAGTGGTTAACGGAGCCCATAGACATCTACAATGTAAATGCCGCCATCCACCTTAAGATACGAGTTCTAAGGTCTAATTTTTAACAGTACAACGGCTGCACCCGACCTTCAAACCGAAACGCATTAGTGCTGCACGGCAGAAATAGGCAGGGCGATGGTACCTGCCCGTGCGGACTCACAAGAGGTCCTACCACCAAGAATCACGCATATTATAATTTTGGGTTTAATTTTTGTCACACGATGTTATTCTCTCACCGTTGAAGTCAATCGTGAACATTTGTTAAGTACGTATTTCATTGGAAAAATTGGTACCCGCCTGCGGGATTCGAACACTGATGCATCGCTAGATACGAATACACCGGACCGCTTATTGTTTAGGCCACAACGACTTTTAGACATTTTAATAATATAAGAGAATAATATTTCTCTTTTTTATATGTCATGAAATTCTGTGGATGAGATATGGTCACAATAAAGTCGAAAATAAAACTAAAGCATAAAAATTCATTACTTATAAAGTAATAATGAATTGGAATGAGCTCGTAACAATGAGTAGAGCAGGAAATGACCTAGTGCCTTAATGCCAATTATTATATCCGACTTGCCATGCTAATACTATTACTTTAGCGACTATGATTGTGGCAGAGCAATAAGGTGTTTCTGGTGCTATTGTATTTACATCCGTGCAAATGATTAGCCACATAAGACGTGTGACACAAATGACTTTTGACATGTGACACTTGTGACACATATGACATGATGCGAGGTTGCATGATATTTCACAAAAATAATTATTGGTTGATTAATTTATTGTATTATATTCACATTGAAACATGTTTTAAGGGATTTTTTTATTGCCTTTTTAGGCAGACGAGCGTACGGCCCACCTGATGGTGAGTGGTTACCGTCGCTCACGGACCTCAGCGCTTAACCCATGCATCAGCCCGCTGAGTTTCTCGCTGGATCTTCTCAGCGGGTCGCGATTCCGATCCGGTAGTAGATTCATTTGCGAAGCAATTGCCCTTGAGTTGTTAGGTCTCCTTCGGAGGCGCTCGGGTAGCTGTTAGCAAATCCAACCCCTCCTGGCTGAGCCTTTGCTCGCCCACCTGTCCTGATGAAGCTGGAAAGGCCTCTGGGCCACCAGTAATTCCTCATAGAATAAAAAAGGACATTAGCAATGTTAGGGCACAGCCGAGCCGATGCCTACGATCTCGATAGATGCTAAGCACTCGGATAGTCTTTATCTCGTATTTTGTCCGCCTATCTATTTCGTCAAACATTATAAAATCGTAAAAAAATTATTGTATTATACTCACAAAATCCGTAATTATCTTTTAACGTTACTACATTTTATTTGATATAATATTCGACGATCATCCCATATAAGATTCGATGCTGTAAATAAAAAATATCGAATCGAATTAACAAACAAACAGACCCTGGTTTCTTAGTAGGCATTAATCCTTAGAGACTCGAACGATAACACGTTATTTCAGTAAATAGAGCCGGGGTTTCAGATTGATCAAAACTTGTTTGCACATTTTGATTGATAGCGAAAAAGTATTTTCAAATGAAGTCCAGTATTTGTAGAGGTCGAAATTGTGCGCATTTTTGCAACCATTATGGAATAAACCTTTTTTTGAGCGACTTGGGTAGAAATTGATTGGTAAAGTGAGAAAAATTGCCCTTACCATGCAACTCTTTCTAAGTCTTTCTGCCTATAATGTACGTCGTAGATGTAGTGTGAATCGATGCATTGATAGACAGATTGATAGATTTACTGGTGGTAGGGCCTCTTATGAGTCCGCATGGGTAGGTACCACCGCCTATTTCTGCTGTGAAGCTGTAATGCGTTTCGGTTTGAGGGGTAGGGCAGCCGTTGTAACTATACTGAGACCTTAGAAGTCATATTTTAAGGTGGGTGGCGGCATTTACGTTGTATGTTACGTTGTGTCTATGGGCTCCAGTAACCACTTAACACCAGGTGGGCTGTGAGCTCGTCCACCACGTCCACCACCACGTTTTATTTAAGCAATAAAAATAACTTTCATCTGTAAGAACTGCTTGAACATCCGTCCAGAGGTTCTGGAGAAATTCGCAAACAAACAGACCGACAATAATTCTAATCAGTCATATCGAGTGATATGACCATGTCTCTCTGTCGCTCTCTCTATCTTTTTTTTTATGATTGAATGATTACTGGTGGCCCGGAGGCCTTTCCAGTTTCACCAGGACAGGTGGGCGAGCGAAGGCTCAGCCAGAAGGGGTGGGATTTGCTAACAGCTGCCCGAGCGCCTCCGAAGGAGACCTAACAGCTCAAGAGCAGCTGCTTCGCGAATGAATCTACTACCGGATCGGAATCGCGACCCGCTGAGAAGATCCGGCTAGAAACTCAGCGGGCTGATGCATGGGTTAGGTTGCAGGTCGAACTCTTTGTCGAGTTCGACGAGTACGGTTACCGGGGTCCCTAAGCCTGCTCCTAGTGTTAGAGCTGAAGGCGTCTAGTGCAAAGGTTATTGGATCTGATGGATCCGTAAGGACGTGTCTAGGGCGTCGACGGTGACTGGCTCCTGCGTGATCAGGATTCGGGGAGTAGTCAGCGGCGGCAACGATAAGGCGGTTTTCATGACGCATAGGCTTATCGAAGTACCGTTCCGACGCTGTCTTCATGTATTTCCGGATCTCTCTCTATCTCTGTCGCTCTCTGAGCTTCCTAGACCATATTATTAGCAGGTGGCCCACGAGGTGATATACACCAAAAAAATGTTCATTTATTTAAACTAATAATTAGTTTAACAAACAAACAAAAATACAAAACAAAGCCGTACAAATCGCTTTATGCTAAAATTAGTTTCAAAACTTAATTTTATGCTTGTTTAAAATGTAAATAACGGCGTTTTTTGCTATGCCTCAATCTTTTCGAGAATTTTCGATTACCAAATACGAAGTATCTGAAAATGTATTCTATTGTTTTGTTTTAAAATATGCACCTGAGTGTGTGCAGTGTAGGAATTATAGTAAATGAAAGTGAAAATTCAAAAACGAATCGGAAATTTAAATAATATAGGGCCAATCTTTCCCTAGTTTCTCAAATCTTGTAGCATCACTACATAGTATAAAACAAAGTCGCTTTCTCTGTGCCTATATTTGTCTGTCCCTGTGTATGCTTAAATCTTTAAAACTACGTAACGGATTTTGATGCGTTTTTTTTTAATAGATAGAGTGATTGAAAGAGGAAGGTTTATATGTATAACAGCATCCATGAAATAGTGAAGAAATCAATAATAAATTACAGTTTCCGAAGCGACGCGAGGGCGGGTCGCAAGTACAGTAATATAGTGAATTATATGTGATTCTCGCGTGGTACCGTGAACTGCCAATGCTACTTTTCTTGAAAAGTAAAACAAAGTATTAACGAGGTTCGTTTCCAGGGTGTATCCTTGCGGAACTTCACACGGGCTATCCCTTGTTCCCGGGAGAGAACGAGGCCGAACAACTAGCCTGCATCATGGAGCTGCTCGGACCGCCTCCACCAGACCTGCTCATCCACGCTACCAGAAAGAGGCTTTTCTTCGGTACGTTTTTATTAAAATGCATCAGTAACAAACAAAAAGATACCTTAGAATTCATGACAAAACCGGATAAATTGTAATTGAGATCTTAATAAAGTCACACGTGTTAAATGTTACCGAAATACAAAACGTTAATTTGTTACTTATTAAACTGTTGAATTATTCTGTTTAACGGTATAGATTCGAAAGGTTCTCCTCGAAGCGTGACGAACTCAAAAGGAAGAAAACGCAGACCTGGGTCAAGGACTTTAGCGTCGGCCGTCAGAACCGAAGAGCCGGCCTTCCTGCACTTCCTCCACCGGTGCTTAGAGTAAGATCATTTTCAATTGCCGAAATAGTTCAATAAGTTTTTCACCAGTTGCAGATTCTATCAACGTATGAACCCATTTGGTTGAGTTAACGAGTCCTAAGCTTAATTAACGGGGCTATCTTGATTTAAAAGGTTAAAGGTTAATTGTATTAAATTTAACCTCCGGTTTGAGTCCTGAGAGCTCACCTACACGCTAGCGTAAAGCTGATATATCCTGTCAAGGCTATCAGTATAGGTAGGAAAAAGATAATTTAAATTAATGCTTCATGCACTTCATATAATGAGCAGAGATGGTCACAACATTCAGCCCATTGAGTTTCTCGCCCGGATTTTCTCAGTGTTCGCGTTCCCGATCCGGTGGTAGATTCTGCGAAGCACGGCTCTTGTTGGGCCAGTGTTAGCAACACTCTCCGGTTTGAGCCCCGTGAGCTCCCCTACACACGTTAGGGCGAAGCTGAAATAGCCTCTCAAGGCTATCAGCATAGGTGGGGAAAAAAAGAAAAAAACAACAACATTCTACCATCAATTAGTTTCTTGTACGTCAGATTTAAGAGCAAGATATTTTTTTCCCTAGGGAATGCAGATTGTAGTCACAAACGAAACATCCTAGTTTGCATTTCGTAGATTTATCATGGAACTGGTCTGAATACGCGTTTGTTACGCGTCATGGGAAAGCTGCGATGAGTTGTCGCATTGCGCAATCGTGTGAACCTTACCGAGTCGCGGAATAACTCATAATTACTTTGTAATAACTCGACTTAAACATTCGTGAGTTTGTTTTCTGGGATTCGGAAAACGTTAGGTCTACTGGTGAAATGAATACCAATTTTCCTTTTTTTTTATTTATTGCTTAGATTGTTGGACGAGCTCACGGCCCACCTGGTGTTAAGTGATTACCGGAGCCCATAGACATCTACAACGTAAATGCCGCCACCCACCTTGAGATATGAGTTCTAAGGTCTCAGTATAGTTACAACGGCTAGCCCACCCTTTAAATCGAAACGCATTACTGCTTCACGACAGAAATAGGCAGGGTGATGGTACCTACCCATGCGGACTCACAAGAGGTCCTACCACCTGTAAAAACACCAGGAATCTGCGGGCTTCGCAAATATGTCATCGTCCAATTTGAGTTGTATTCGAAGCCACTGTTGCAACGAAATAACTGCTAATGCAGCGTCAGACGGTTCTACATATCGTGTTTAAATTATTTATTTTCGTACTAGCTGACCTGGCAGACTTTTTAGTGCCTCAATCGATAAATAAAAGACAAACTTTTGTATAAAATAAACATAAAACAAATTGTTATTTTTATTTAATTCCGAGGATTTTCATATTTATCTACGTTTTAAACCTTCTCTGGACATCCCCAAATAATTCAAGACCAAAATGAGCCAAATCGGTCCAGCCGTTCTCGAATTTTAGCGAGACTAACGAACAGCAATTCATTTTTATATATATAGGTATAGACTATTAGCGATAGTCGGGTAGACACTGTTCGTTACAATACAATTGGGATTTCGAAATGATAAATGGACTCCATGGAAATGCCAAATTAGACAGTAGAATTGATGCTTGGGCTCTTAAGTAAAAAAATGTACTGAAAGTGATTTTACGTTAACATTCAAAAGACTGGGCGGACTTGGATAATATTTGGCACCAAAATAGGTCTTCCTGGGTTGATTTTTTTTAACGCGGTAATTACATAATACCCAGACAACGCCGACTATGTTATCGCTTGTTAATTTTTTTCGATATAGTTTTTACTTTATTGCTTAGATGGGTGGACGAGCTCACAGCCCACCTGATGTTAAGTGGTTACTGGAGCCCATAGACATCTACAACGCAAATGCACCACCCACCTTGAGATATAAGTTCTAAGGTCTCAGTATAGTTACAACGGCTGTCCCCTCCCTTTCAAAAATAAATAAATAAAATAAATTGATTCAAATACAGAAGCTGCAACTCTTTACTCTGGGAAAATGCAATGCGCTTCATTATTACCGAATGACAAATTTGATACAGGCAAAACCACGGTAATCTCTACTATTAGTTATATTTATTTCCTCTTTCAAACTTTCTTTAATTATTAATATGAGCACATGAATATAATATTCAAATACGAAATTTAAACAAATCTAGTATGACGTAACACCTACATAATATATACTATAAAATAAAGATATATTTTTATATAAAACCGAAAATATCAATCGCATTTCTTTAATTTACATAATTAATTTAACTTAAAATTCTTATAGAACGAAGATGTTTAAGGTATTCTTTGTGAAACGAGTTTATACCTACTTTCTATACACATATTGAAGAGATATTATATAAAATAGAAAACACATGCGATTGCCAAACAGACACGGGAAATGTTTAGCATTCTCGTTACGTCACGCCTCTCGCGTTCCTCGCGACGCTCAACCCAAGTTCAATGTGAGATGGCTCTCGACGTAATTACTGGCTCTTATTTCGCAATGTGATCGTCCTCGGCAGTAAAAAGTAGGAGTCACTTCGGATCTGATCCACATTCGGTGCTTTTAGGCAACTCAACCGCCGGTCATCGTTCCCGTCGAACCCGTCCAATGCGACGAAAGGTTCGGCGCGTAAATTAACTTACAGACACATCCCACTGAGGTTCTAGTCGGGTCTTCTCAGTGGGTCGCGTTTCTGATCCGGTGGTAGATTCAGCAAAGCACTGCCCTTGTAAGGATTAATGTTAGCACGTTTATTTATTTATTTACTAGCTGACCCGGTAGACTACGTAGTGCCTCAATCGATAAATAAAAGACTTAAACTTTTGTATAAAATAAACTTAAAACAAACAAAAGGAATCCGTCCGACGGGGGAAACATCAAAGGAAAAATAAAATTATTATTTTTATTAATTCCGAGCATTTTCATATTTGTCTACCTTTTAAGCCTTCTCTGGACGTCCACAAATAATTCAAGACCAAAATTAGCCAAATCGGTCCAGCCGTTCTCGAGTTTTAGCGAGACTAACGAACAGCAATTCATTTTTATATATATAGATTCAATTCAATACAAAGTCAGACTTACAGCTTGCACCAAACGCTTAGCTCGTGAACACAAAAACATTACTAAAATTATTAAGTATTATTATTTTGCTAAAAATAACATTATTTTAGACAAAAGTATTTCCCAACTATCGGCAAACACGTCAGCATCCTGGATTTCGGACAGAAATTCGTTTAGCAGCGCATGACATTTAGCATGACATGCTGAGCCCCGTGAGCTCGGCTACTCGCTCGGTGAAGCTATTATCGAGGTTACTGGGACAGGTAGGCAAAAAACAAAAAGGTATAATTGAACTGTAGAACAAATTAATCCTAAGCCGTGATTCCGATTCAGGTGTAGATCCACACTGTTTTTCTCGAGGGGTTGTCTCGTTTCATCTCCACCCAATAATACCAAGCAATTGCTCCCACTTGTAAGCTTGAATTTTTTCGATTGAAAGTTAATTTTACTGCAGTTTCCGACCTTCATTTCGAAATTATGATAGTTATGAAGTCAAATAACTTGATTGCCTGACGAAATGCTATATGATTTTGAAAGTATAATTGATTTCCTTATTAAATTGGATTATTAGATCGAGACTTGTTACTCTTTGAACTAAGATTATGATTATACCTATGTCGTGCGTTGTAGGAATTGAGCGTGGACTTTATTTATCGTTTTAAGATATTTGTTTTTTCCTTATACGAGAAACTAGCCGTACTCGCCCGCTTCGCTGGGAATTTAAAATTAACATTATTATTTATTGTCAATATTATTAAGGAGTCCAACATTCATATAAATATTAGCCTATCCATTAAGTACATGTATTTTCTACATGGATACCGAGTTTCAAGTCAATCGGACGCACGGCTCAGTAGTTATAACGGAACATCTGTAAAAACAACTGTAGATTTATTAGACATTTTATATTATATTAGACACTTTTAACGTTCAGAAATTGAAGAACACTATGATATGATTATACCTTTCCAGACGGAATTTTATCGAATAATTCAATCTGTTACTTTATCGCGTTTAGTTTTATCTCATAACTTAATATTTCATTTTCTTAATAATAGGATTAGATTATTTGAGGTCAGGTCTTAAATGTACTACAGACTTTGATCATATAGTCTTCGTTGTGGCACAAGAAATAAAAATTATTTTTAGTTGATTCAGAGCAATTACCACCACGCTCTGATAACCAGACGCCGGCCCTACAGCGTCTTCGGAACTTCCTAGTGACCTTCACTATGCTCTCCGAACCATTGAAGTGATTTAAATCATTATCCTCTGTACGACAAGACCGATTTTTCAGTGAACACTTCAGAAACTTAGCTACTCTAAACAAAGAATGATTTTCAATTGTTTCACATTCCTCGCTTCCATATTTTAAAAACCCAAGTAATATTTAGTACTGGAATTAAATGTGTCGTGTATTATCGGGCTTTCACATCAACTTCGCGGCTTGTAGCCGTTGGAAGTTTGCGGAATAGGAACCGGAAGCCGAGTCATTGTTGTTGAAAACTTTGGATATTGTAGAGTCTTTGAAATTCTTTAGATAATAATAGCGCATTACCGGGAACGTTTACCGGAAGTCGCTGTTTTTTTTTCCTACCTAAGCTGATAAGCCTTGAGAGGCTATTTCAGCGTAACCTTAACTAGTAGGTGAGCGGGTCACGGGGCTCAAACCGGAGTGATGCTAACACTGACCCTAGCAAGAGCAGTGCTTCGCAGAATCTACCACCGTATCGGAAACGCGACCCGCTGAGAAGATCCGGCGAGAAGCTCAGTGGGCTGTGTCTATGGGTTAATTCGCTCGTTGGGCCCTTCGTCGCAAGCGACGGGTTCAACCAAGACGGTGACCGACGCTGTTTTACGATTGAAGTATATTTTTCAAGCAAGAAGCAAGGATATAAGTTCTTGAGTAATTATGATATTTTACTGTCTAATTAACAGACAATAGTTTTTCGTCACTACAATAAATGATAGACAGGATCTTATTACATTTTGTACATTTATTGTATATTGTAATTACTTGTATAAACATTCTGTTGTCTGTCTATATCACTATGTCCAGTTTGAAAGAGGTTGTGCCTTTAGGCGAAGGCTTGCCCCTGTCCATGACATTGTCGGTGGACGGCAGTGATAACCATCATGAGACTTAAGCACTAATCCACATTTCAATATTGTGTTAACTACAGTTTATTTTTCGCACGGACCGAACCAATTTTTTTAAGTTTAGCAGTTTATTTGTCTTGAGTTTTCATCTTTACGACAAGAAGATCCCAACTGTTAGACGAGTGCAAAGTATTTTCTATAAATCAAAGTTAGGATATTTTATTTATTTATTTTAATGGCGTTAAATGGCACGTTAATGGCATTATATTGCCGATCCTGCAGACCAAATGGTAAACAGTTGACGTCGCCTCAAACACGTCATCTCGGATCCTCCCGATCCACTAACGGTGCTTTTAGGTACCCCAAGCACCGGTCATCGTTCTCGTCGAACCCGTCGCTTGCGACGAAGGGCTGGGCGAGTAAATTAACCCACAGATACAGCCCACTGAGTTTCTCGCCGGATCTTCTCAGTGGGAATACATAACGGTAATAATAGTAATATATCTATACTAATATTATAAAGAGGAAAGATTTGTTTGTTTGTTTTTTTGTTTGTTTCGAATAGGCTCCGAAACTACTGGACCGATTTGAAAAATTCTTTTTCCATTAGAAGCCGACATTGTCCCTGATGAACATAGGCTACTTTTTTTTATTTTTATTTTATTTTATTTTTTTTGTTTCATGTGTGTTTTAATGTTTCCGAAGCGAAGCGAGGGCGGGTCGCTAGTATAATATACAGTTGAGGAAAAAAATATCGAAATATAAGTAAATGATAATTTCTTGTTATTTTATAATTCACATGATATTTTTCTTATATTATTAGACGAAAAAACTAGTTTAAATTTTATATCTAGCCGCCATAAAAAAGCTTTTTTAATTTAAATGACTTTTTCGAGTTTGAAATCGCAACGATTGTAAAGAAATTTCACTTCAATATATACTTTTGACCCATAAACAGTTTCATTTTTACCCCCCAAAATTTAATTTTACCCCATTTGGGGTAATTTACCCCGGTTCCCCGACCGCTGCTTTAGACTATCAACTTAGGTAAGAAAAAAAATCAATTAATAGGTATCGACTGCAGGCCTGATTATCAATTGTTTACTAATAGATATTTGTCGTAAATCAATTAGTCAGTAGGTAATACTAGTCAACATGGAATCCCCGAGGCGTCTCACGAATACGGCTTCGCATTGTTGACCTTTACGATGCGAGAGAGAAGTGAAAGTGTTTATAAACATTACCGATTGTGACTACTGCTCGTGAACTCCACGTCACGCTGTCTGTACGTATCGTGAGAAAGATTTATTACTGGTGGCAGGACGTCTTGTGAGTCCGCGCGGGTAGGTACCACCACCCTGCCTATTTCTGTCGTGAAGCAGTAATGCGTTTCGGTTTGAAGGGCGGGGCAGCCGTTGTAACTATACTTGAGATCTTGGAACTTATATCTCAAGGTGGGTGGGGCACTTACGTTGTAGATGTCTATGAGCTCCAGTAACCATTTAACACCAGGTGGGCTGTGAGCTCGACCACCTATCAAAACAATAAAAAAAAGTAACTATGTACTTCATTTTCCTTAGTTATACTGATTTTAATAGAGAGGAAGATTCTGGAAACTTGCATGTCAATATTTATGTCACTGCAATAAAATGTTGTAACTGAATAAGAAAATGCTCCATCAGAAAGGTGTATTTGCATTTATTACGCGCTATTTATTCTGTTTTGCGATATCGGTATTAGGTACATAAGTAAATTCTTCACTTCCGTATTTAATCTTGTAACAACGCACAGTTACGGTAACAAATACGCATCGACAACATTAAAACGTATACGCGACTTGCTTTTCACAATCGTAAAGTTTAAAGATCACCGTAATTTACATACAAATTATTATCAGACTGTCTAGTCCTTGTTAAAATCGTTTTGGCCTGCCTGTTTAGTAATACGGTCGCATTGTTGCCTTCCTATAAGCTACGCAACTCCACAATTAGATAGAACTGTGCGTCTGCAGTGAAAGGTTCGAACGGTTACCACATTTAGCGTCGGTTAGATTCTTCAGATCTGTCAATGCGCGATACCGCGAAACTTTGACAGATTAAATTGTACCTACTAGTGGTCCCCCAGTAGTCGAAATTCGACTACAATTCATTGAAATTATAAGTTTGAACATTACATATTATGATTCAATTGTCAAAGTCTATCTTTTTTAACGTATTTTATTACTGGTAAGATTTATGACTGGTAGGTAAGATCTTTAGGTCAAGTCTTACACATCACATAACTTCACTCCTCGCGTTCCCGCCAAAAAGTCCTCAAAGTCTATTAAAATTCTTTAATCACAGATTTCACCAATATTACACTATAGAAAAATAATATTAATAGACAAACACTATTACATAATCTATTCGCAATTTGACCACAGACTTTAAACAGTAACAAAAGTTTGACATTAAACAAAGAGTATAAATAGGTATAGTGTGATGCATAGATTATACACTTAATATATTTGAGGTGTGATGTTGTGTCAAATACATGATAGTGTGTGTAATGTTTTTTTTATTGATTTAAAGTATATATTATTATATATTTCTTTTGCATAGTAAAACAAAATATTATCATTCTGCACTCCTCCTCTATATTCTCTAAGTGTGGGAAATTTCATACTCCTCCGTCCGCAAATTTTCGTAAAAAGGGGCACAAAGTTTTTGCTTTATGTATTAATATATAGATTATTATTTACTTATCTGTTGTTTAGATGTTGGAACAGAGTAGAAATATAAGGTCTAAGTCTGAATTGAAATGTACAAAGGGCTGTCCCAAACTGGAATGCAAGATTACTCTGCGGCTGACACAGGGAAGATGATAATTACATAATTCATTTTGCTACAGTAAATGCTTCTTGACAATCATAGTTGTGGTACTCTAAGCCGAAAACGCACAGCCATTATTACGAATGTTTAGTTGTTGATGGCGCCTATATAGTTTAAACTTTAACGGTAAAGATTTTTTGCAGATACTGCGAACAAATTTTATTATAAGTCTTTATCATAGTCGGTTATTCTTGGCAGAGCAGTCGTGGCCACGTGGAAATCTTGTTTATTAAAGCCTTGACAGATGTTTTCCATAGTTTGCGAACGGAGGCCCGGCGCACACACTCGTTAAGTGGGGTTTCAGGAAGGTATTTCACCTGATAAGTCCAGCGCATGGGGACTCGTCCACGAGATCTCTTACCATTGACCCTACCCTGAACAACAAGTTTCTCGACATTTTAAGTCTTAATAAATATTAAATTAAATTAGATTGCAAAGACTTTTTTTTGGGGACTGCAATAATTGATTTTGCGCAGCTTGATGTAACTAAATTAAAACATTTTTTTTCACGTTTTGTGCCGTTGTGTCTAATTTTTTAACAATACAAGTTCGTTGTGACGTAACTTAGGAGGCTTGTGTCTGACAGCGTAGGTACTTACTGCGCCACGAAAAAAAAACCTTAAATTTCTTTTGTAATATCTCAAATTAAATAAAATGTTAAGTTATTTTGTGTGATCCAATTCCGTA
Source organism: Bombyx mandarina (assembly GCF_003987935.1). Next base: position 198,765 of record NW_021011497.1, read on the forward strand.
TTTGGATCAATGAAACATAATTGAGTAGTGGTTATTTCGATAACGATACATCCGATGTTCTGTATGCTTAGTGCGAGTTTTTTAACGTTCTCGATAGCGTAAAAGTTAACCCAATTTTGTATGAATTTGAAACGTTTGCCGCAAGGGGTATTGTTCCAACTCCATACAAATTTGAGCTAACTTTTACGCTATCGAGAACCTAAAAAAAGTCGGACTAAGTACACTGAAAGCTTGACATATTTTATTTATTATAAAAAAAAGAACACAATATTCCTAACCTAAAAGTACATGCTATTATCCGCAAGATGCTTTGTCATATTACAGAAATAGAGTTATCAGCAACATGCTTCGTCAAAAAGTACAATACTTACTTTCAGCTGCAAGCGTCGTCATATTATATTATTTATCTCTACTTAATCGCAGGTATCCTAAGGGGCTGACATGTACGAACAACAAATTATTTCAACCAATAGGAACTTGCTATTTGTCATTATTATTTTTCTATAGCAGATAACTGGTTGACACTCGTTGGCAAGTCATTCATTGTCATATTATACAAGCAGTTGCGTAAGTAACATAATGGATTACGCCGCGTCATGGAGCGTGGCTTCATACGCATTGACATAACTGATTAGCTGTGGTTTCCTAGTTTTAATTGACCCATTAAATTTGTATGGATATTAATTTGTTTGAAATTAATGGTTACGTGAATTTCATAGTTCTGTATATAGTACGTTAATTCGGAATGTGTTGTACATAATCCGAGAGGTTTCAATTCAGCCGTGCCAAAATTACGTCAATGAATAACGTTGTAATTGGATTTCGCATAAATTGACATTCACCTTAATAGGTGCCATTTACTTTAAAAAAACAATACGCAATTGTAAGGAAAGTAAGAAGTAATTACAAGAACCAGTGATCCCGCAGTAGTCGAAATTCGATTATATTTAATTAAAATTGTAAGCTTGTACACTATTATGATTCTATTTTCAAAGACTATTTCATAAATCACAAATTTCGTCATGACTACACTATAGAAAAATATTAATAAAGACAAACAATATTTAATCTATTCTCAATTTGACCACAGACGTCAAGAACAAAAGTTTGACAATAAATAAATAGTATGCATGCGTGTGTGCGTCAAATACATGGTAGTGTGTGTAATGTTTTCTTTTTTGATTTAGTGTATCTTTTATGCATATAACTTTTATGCATTATTTTTAAAAAATATTAGCATTGTGCACTTCTTCTCTATATTCTCTACAAGTGTGGAAAATTTCATACCCCTCCGTCCGTGCAATTTTGGTAAAAAAGGATACAAAGTTTTTACTTCACGTATTAATATATAGATTATAATTTATCGCGGATTTAGTTTTTCATACACGATTTATTAATAAACTGCTCGGGATGTCAATACGATACTATTACCATTTCAAAGAAGCAAATCTCAATATTGTGACAATTGTAACAACGATTTAACCAATACCTTCTGCGTCTCGTAATTAGCTGAACAAATATTTTTATTGCTTTAACACGCAGACGAACAAACTGTCCTCTCGATTGAAAGCGGTCACTGCCGCCCATGGACATCAGCAATGCTATCGTCGCACTGCTCCCTATCCTGATATTATAATCAGTAGTTCAATACGAATATTGTCACGGAATTTTGAACAAAAACATCATCTAGATCTATTTAAACCTGAATCTAACGACTTTAATTATTTTTATCAATAATATTACAACAAAATTCTCCAAGCAACGCATATAATCTGGGCGTGTTAGTTTGAACTCAAACGCAACTTCGAATAAGTTAAGAATTTAGGTATTATTAAAGTACTAAAAGTTATTTCTCGGCCGTTCTAGAACCAGTAGGGAGCAAAAGTGATAGTTGTCTCCTTGAACTAGATTTCAGCGTTTTGCTGTGGACAGTAAGTTATAATTGTAAGGTCGATGACCAGATGCGAGTGAGGCTATATAAAGTAATAATTTTAAATCGCTTTTATGAAAACAATTATATTTAATTTATTATTTACAGATGCGATTCTTCTTGCTTAAGTTTCCTCAATACTGAGGGTCGTGACCACCTTCTCGCAACAAGAGTTTATTACGGACCATTCCACGCCATTTGCCTCTATCTGCCGCCGAGTGTAGAGCATCGTGAACTGTGGTGTCGAGGGTAGTGCGGATCTGGTCAGTCCAACGTGTCGGACCTCTACGTCGTGGTCTTCTTCCGTTCACCTTGCCAGTCACCATTAGCTTCTCCAAGCTGCCGTGATCAAGATGGTAGAAAGCGTCGTCTTTATCTGAAGTTCTTGGAGGATCGACACGTTGGTGCGATGTGCTGTCCAGTGAATTCCTAGCATCTTTCGCCAGCACCACATCTCAAATAATATAAGATAAGATGCGATAAGACTTTGTTTATATGTCAAATCCAAGAGAGAGCAACTAAGACCTTACATAATAGGGGTTGAAGTATGAAATTGCCGTTTTATTGTAATAAGTACTTCGAATTGACATATAACCTTCATGGCTTGAGATTTTTGAGTGAAACTTTTTTCAAATGGTACTTATGAGGTTCTTCTTTTAAAAAATGTGAAACATTTGATTATGTTTTATTGTTGTTTTTCTTTATTCAGCTTAGACAAGAAAGATGGATAAAATTCCAGTGATTTTTGAATATGAGTTCCGACGCGGAACGAACGCTGCAGAAACAGCACGCAATATCAATGTTGCGTGAAAATTAATATGTTTTATTGCCTTTGCAATGGTAGATGGAGCACACGATCGACATAATGATAAGTAGTCACTTGACGCTCATGGATATTGGCAATGGTACGGGCACAGCCAAACCGCTTCTTGCTGAGGACTCTCCAACATGGAGGACTTTCCTCTCTTAAATACTACTCGGAAAATATATTGTGAATTGTATCAACTATACGCAAATTGACATTTGATTAATTATGGTTCTAATGTATACGTAAATGTGGAACGCATTTCATGGGCCCAAAACTTGATACAGGATACTGTATCAAGTATAATGTGTAAAGATAAGAGATATCTTATCATCATACATCAGAATATATAATCACATATCAGAATTTATAAGTATACATAGTGTATAACATATATTTTTCTTTTAATTTATCAACCAATGCACTTACTATGTTCTTTTCTGGATCATCTTTGGTTGACTGGTACATAATTCCTTGGACAATGTCCGCCAATGTACGTGAAGTTTTATTAGTAAATAAATAAATATTCAAGTTAATCAGACGTCTTGAACTTGGCGATAATTATGTTGGTAAATTCTGTTACATCGATAGATACAGATCAAACTAATAAAAGCGTGCTAAAAAGCTAATACAATTGATTCAAATCTACCGTTTTTTTTTCGAAACCAAGACCCCAGTTCACATATATTCTAGATACGGAATAAACCTTATAATACTAGCTAAGTTATAATACGTATCGTGAATACCTCCTTTCAGTTTGACCTATCGAAACCCACAGTTAGGTACTCCGTACACATTACTAAATCTTAGAACTAGTTTTCCTTTCAATAAATCGATGCTAGACCCCAGATTAGTGTTTACTTTCAAACGAGTAAATTTATTTACAAATACAACTTACAATCATTTTTTAATGTTCTGTAGAGGGGCAAGAGGTCGACCGAAGAAGACATGGATGGAATGTGTGAATGGAATATGAGTGAGAGAGGAGTGAATGTTGAGATGACGGCTGATAAAAGAGAATGAATGGAATAGAAAAATACGTTGTGCCGTCTCCACCTAGTGGGATAAGGTTGTAAAAGAAGAAGAAGAATCTATTGTTTAATGTTCTCCGCGTCAAATGTATCTTCTGTTCTTTTGATTTTAATTAATTGGCAGAAGAACTGATCGTACACGATGTAGATGACAACGCGAATATCATCATGCACCTAGAGACATAAAGCCCAATCCGAGTGAAGTTGTATCGAAAAACACTTTTTTTCTCGGGCAAGGACCGAACCTCCTACAAAGTGTCCTAGGAGGCATGCGGGATAATCGATCCGATCTCCACCCGGGGTCAGAACCCGCTCAGAGTAGGGGGGTTCCCGCGGTCAATACTATGTGGAGTATAAAGACGGAAGGAAGATCTCCCACCGAACGGGTGCTATTGCTAGGTAGACCAACAACAAATGTTGTTGTTCAGAACTTGTATAATATATGCAAGCTTAAGTTAAAAATGTCGTAAGCAAGAATCAGGCATCTGTTAAATATCTTGTGTTCTCTGATGACTACCGCCACAAATACAACCAGACTCGCGGCGCCACCCGTATCGAAAAACACCTGACCTATGAGACTGCTTCACGCCAGTAATAGGTAAAGCTACACCGAGCCCTAAAGGGTCACAATACGGCCCGCAATCCGTGAAAGTGTACCACGTACAATATCGACCTCTCATCGGGCGCGGTTAGTGAGCGAGTATTACCAAACCAGATTATCGCCTTCCGCTATGCCAACCTAAGCCCGTTCACTTGGATCGTTCACTTCGTTTATTCACATAATCATGAATTCGCAAAACGATAATTTCAAAAACCTATCTAGGTTTGTGTTACATTACATTGTAATGATTGTTCGACGTTTATCTGGACTTTTTTGTAATTCGTGTGTGTGTAATTCGAGATATGGTTCATTTATTGGAGCTGATAGTTCAGTTCAAAGATTGAATGAATATGAAAGAAACGAGTTGAATTTTATTCTTTACATGAAGATCATAGGCTGATTGTTGTCATTCGTGAATTATCCTAAGGGAACTTTTTAGTTTAGTATGCTTTTAGTAACACGTTGAGTTATTTTGTTCAATAGAATCCTTAACTAAGTCGTGCTGAATTCCAACGCTCCGGCACAGTTATCGAAGCTTATTGACAGCATCAGTGCCGTAGATTTCCTTGAGGTGTAAAGTCGAAGACTGTAGACTGTATTGTGAGCAGTATTGTGGAATTTTTATGGTCTTAAACAGGAATCTCAAATGTATTCGAATAATTCCTCTCTTGATCTTATAAAGAAAACTTTTTTTTTATTGCTTACATGGGTGGACGAGCTCACAGCCTTATCTGGTGTTAAATGGTTAATGGAGTCCATAGACATCTACAACGTAAATGCCACCATCCACCTTGAGATATGAGTTCTAAGGTCTCAGTATAGTTACAACGGCTACCCCACCCTTCAAACCGAAACGCACTACTGCTTTACGGCCGAAATAAGCTACCTAGCAGTGCGAACTCAAAAGACATCTTACCACCAGTAAAAAAATCTATACTAATATATAAATCTACAGTGGTTTTTTCGGATGGTCCGTTATAACTACTGAACCATGCATCCGATTGACTTGAAACTTGGTATCCATGTAAAGCATACATGTACTTAATGGATAGGCTAATATTTATATGAGCGTTGGACTCCCTAATAATAATGACAATAAATAATGTTAATTTTAAATGCCCAGCGAAGCGGGCGAGCACGGCTTATTGCTTGTATGGCGGAAACACCAACTGGTGGTAGGACCTCTTGTGAGTCCGCGCGGGTAGGTACCACCGCCCTGCCTATTTCTGCCGTGAAGCAGTAATGCGTTTCGGTTTGTAGGGTGGGGCAGCCGTTGTAACTATACTTGAGATCTTGGAACTTATATCTCAAGATGGGTGGCGCATGTACGTTGTAGATGTTTATGGGCTCCAGTTACCACTTAACACCAGGTGGGCTGTGAGCTCGTCCACCCATCTAAGCAATAAATAAATAAATAAATAAAAACCTATAAAATATTAATAAATTATTTTGTCCGCAGATGGGATCCGAAGCGTCGTATAACACCAACGGAGGCGTCCCGCCACGAGTTCGTGACCGGCTGTCCTCTGGGAAGTACACCCTCGGGAGTCCTCGCGTTACCACGTCTCGCCCCGCCGCGGCCAACACGCGGGGCGCTACTGCACTCTCAGTCTGCCGGCGACGTGGCTGCGATGCTCGGCCGCGCGTGACCCAAGCCCTGAGTTAGGGCCAGATCAGGCCTCCCTTGACTCACTGTCAGGTTTCATTCAACGAGGTCGTAGACATAATTGAGCTCTAGGATATGGTCTATTGAGTGTGAATTTTTATTTAAACTTTCGATCAAAGAGTAAAAGGAATTAACGAGATTTAAAATTCGTCGTTTGTCTTAGAATTGTTGAAGTCCGAAGTAAAGAAGCAAATTGCGAATTTAAAGCAGATAATTCTGTTAAATCTCTTATCATCTTCGTTATTATGTTAAAGTATATTTTGGTGCGTAAGATACAGTTATGATTGCTATAACAGTACCTACTCTACCTCGGTACAAAATAAGAGTTGAAAGTCCGTTAGCAGGTTTATTTAGATGACATACTTGTTATTATTCTAACACATCGTAAACTTGTTTCTCAAACTGTGTTCTGAAAATATTCGTATTGGATCTTTAGACGAGTTTGTTTTGTCGCGTTATTTCATGGGAATAGACATGTACTAAGAAACGGAGTGATTTCTTTAAACTTTCTATTAATCTTTTACCCTAGCTAATCGTTGGTAGCCTAAGGGGCTATTCCAACTTCTCACGGACCAGTAGGTGAGCTCACGGGCTCAACCTGAGAGAATCGCTAAGGGAAAGAAGAGACCCAAGCAAGAGCAGTGCTTAGCTGATTCTACGACCAGATCGGAATCGCGACCCACTGAGAAGATCCAGCGAGAAACTCAGTTGGTTGGCTTACATCTAAACGAACAACGTATTAGGTTAAATATGCAAATCAATAGATTAATGGATTTTTTCGTCGTGTTACAGTACCCAGACTATCCTCTTAGATACCAATGTTATAGTACCACATGCTGAAAGCACAATGTGGTCTTGAAATTCTTGTTGTAAACTAATTCTATGTTAATCGGGTCTTCCCTTCATTAATTTCTGGATAAACACGAAATGGCAATTCTTCATGTTTGAATGGTGTTGTCATTTCGCTCTATTTAGATTCTATTCCGGCGATGATTGGACGCGCGAGATTTTATTCAGGTATTTCGTTAAAATTTAGCTAAGGCATTCGTTCTTTTAGTATTATTATCAGCCCACAGACGTCCACTGCTGGACATATGCCTCCCCCAAGCTTCGCCACAAAGACCGGTCCTGCGCTGCCTATAATATATATACTACAATAATCGTAAGCCAGTTCGTGTGGTTATTTTACAAAAATATATTTTAGAGTTTAATTAAAATCCACAGATTTCGATAACACTGAATTGTTTTTTTTTTCTGTGGCAAACGTTTTATAATTAACATAGGTAGTGCTATAACGAACTACAAATTTTGAGTAATGAATATTTGAATTCACCTATGATTTATTCCTAATCATGACCGTTTTTGTTGAATGAGTCGAGAGTATAGCGCAATTTGAGAACATAAATCCGTTTTGTTTTTTCCACCATCTTGACTGACAAACGTTTTGTTTCCGCTTCTAGAAATCTGAATCTAAATATATTAAAATAATGGATGTGTTTATTAAATAGAAATTTTGAAAATTCAATTTGCAAACAACACCGAAGATGTTGGATAACAGTATGAAAATAACTCTAAATTTGTACACTATACACGTTCACAAATCAAAGTAACGTATAGTCTACAATGCGTAACGTTTTGTTTTGACATAAAACCTGCGATCGTAAACTGACAATGTACCTATAAAAGTTGTTAATCAAAATTGATAGATATAAAAAACAAAAAGGAGATAATTGAGGCCACAGCAAAACCTATATGTTAAGGGCCGACAGAAATCGCTCCTTTAAGATCTGTGTCTGACCAACTGACATCTGTTGAATGTGTGACCGCAAGTATTATGGAATAACTGAAAAGGTCGTATTTTGTATAATTACTAGAAGACATTGTCTAGTCATTTACGAATTTCTATAAATGCCTATACTACCAGTAGGTTATGTAGTCGTTTATTTAAAGAATATTTCGGTATATTTATAAGTTAATTTGGAATATTTATAATAAGCATTGACCAAAACGACTTCGTAACGTTAAGACAATTTGAAAGAGAGTCAAATAAAAAATAATTACTACAAATAAACAAAAGAGAACGGAAAATAAAACAGATAACCGATTGTGGAATTAACTGTTTTAAATTAGTTGTAACATCCACGTTACATACATCTCGCATCGGTCGATATTTCGAAACATTTCGCCTTCGCTGATAAATCGTTCCAAATCTTACGTCCCTTTCTAATAATTAGATTGTTTCTCAAAATGCGAGATGACCATACATCTGTCACGCACTACTTGTTTCATTACCAAGAAACGATGCTAAATCAATTTTGAAATCTTTAACGATGTTGCGATCTGTTTTTGGTAACTCTAAGTTACAATATTCGATTAATAGAATCGATTAGTTGGAACTACAGCTAAAATCGTTTAGTTTTAGCGCATTTATATAACAGATAATAGCCATCTTAAAATTAGACTATAATATGTCCTAATTTTAATAAAATTTTGGTCGATTAAACAAAGCGTTCTTTCTGCATTACGTTTTTTGGTCAAGCCTTGTTTACGTAGAAACACGGAATCTATACTTTAAAGTTTTACGAAATTTATTAGTTGTTCTGTATTTGTAATTTACAACTCTGCTGTTGTAACATTTCTAACATTACACGTACAAACATACCAATACGAACTCTAAATATTACAAGTAATCTATGTAAATAAAATAAAACTAACATCTCGTTAGTAATCGCATAGATAGCGAACACCTCGGCCCTATTGACTGACAATTTTTTGTCATAAAATCTTCGTATGACCAAATGAGGATCTTAAAGAAAAAATAATTTGAAAAGGACATCGGCCGGATCAGCTAGTGATATATAAATGTTAAACGCTTTTAAATTGGTATTGGAAGTGTGGATTCTATTAGTTTCCCGCAAAGCCAGTGGTGGTATAAAGATGGTACGGCGTACATAAAGTCATTGTTCAGAATATATTTTGTCTTGAATTTAATAAAACTCCTTATAAAATCCTCATTTTCCAGCAAATTTTTAATTTTGTTAATGCAAAAAATCAATTATCAAGTAATGCGATTTTTTGAGTGACTTAATATTAAGAATACTCAGAATAATATTCTAACATTTACATTTTAACTAATACAATTTTATAATTACATCATGAAACAACCGAAATTAATTCATTACTAATTGACGAGTCCCTTTTTATATTTAAACTAACGAATTATTTTAAATAAATAAATAATACCGATCAAACACTAATAAAAATGGACGAGTAGTAAAACTATCGATTAATATGTTAATATATGGAAAAGTTGACAAATAAATAAATGCAAAAGATATCCGTTAACAATACGCGTTACGTAATTACTTTTATTCATAATTCGATTCTTTTTATACTTAATTCAGTTAAGACTAATAAGTCTTGTAATTTATGTTCGTCATTAAAAGCTTGTTTATTTAAAGAAGCTTGTCCTAATTGGTGAGTAAATCAACCAATATCACAATTCAGTAGGATAGCAATGCGGTAGATCATTACATGTTAGATACTGGGCAGAGAAATTTTGTATAGATAGGCCTATTTGATAAATATTGGCGGTATATTACGAAAGCCTTTCAGAGAAAAAGCCCAACGAGCTTTTCGGATCTCGGGCAGAACCTACATTTTTAATCCTAGTTCTCTCCTTAATACAGGACCGAAAATGAAAGTTGTTATTATTGCATACCAATGTAATGCCAATATAAATTATTCTTGATATATAGTACACACTAGAGCCTAAAAATCGTATTTATTAACCATGAGTTTGCATGTTTGAAATATCTACAGCAGAGTAATGAGGCTTTACGTATAATAACAAATATATACTTACAAATGACCACAGCATTCTGTTGTCCACAATCACAATCGATGATCGTAACGGTGAGCCAAATTAATGATAGTGTTATTTTGGACCTACCCTGTATTGGACAAAGCATATTTTACTGCAGCATACAGAACAATATTAACAAACAATTTCTCGGTCAATTTACGAATATTATAAGTTTATTAGATTACTACAAAAACGTGTCGCTTGCCTAACAATCCGTGATGACAAATATTTTGATAGTATTGCGAGAATAAGCGTGAGTTCGGAACTTATTACCGTAATTTTTTTCCCCTACCTGGTACTACGCTGGTAGCCTGTGGTGCTAGTGGGTATCCCAGCTACACGCGGACGGGTAACTGAGCTCATGGACTCAACCTGAGAGAGTTTGCTAACACTAGCCCTTGCAAGAGCAGTGCTTCGCAGAATCAACCAGCGGATCGGAATCGCGACCCATTGAGAAGATCCGGCGAAAAACTCGGTGGGCTGTGTGTATTTTCGCTCATCGAACTCTTGGTCGTCGACGACGAGTTCGACGAGGACGACACCCTTATAAATCACGGGTATATGCACTTAACTCTAGATTTTTGTTGTATTTATTATATACTCTCTAACACAGCCTTTCCCAAAGTGGGCCATAACGCCCCCTTGTGGGCGCTGCAGGCCTAAACGGGGGCGGTAAGAGACCCAGAAAAAATGGGGGTGTTGCGTAGAAGCTTGGGAGGTGATTTTTATTTGCATCTAGGACTCTTAGACGCCGACTCAGCTCTCGCTATAGTGGTTTTTAAGTAGATGAAAAAATGGGGGTGCTAAAAATAATTAATTCTCAAAGTGTAGTCTCAAAATAAGTTTGGGAGCCCCTGTTCTAACAGAAAGGAAGCCCCCTACCGAACTTTGTCAACCATAAGTGGGTACACGCCCTTAAGGTAGATATAATAATGGATAATAATCGACTGAATATTATTACACTAGATGGTATACGCCTTATCATATCATAAATGAAATATAAGAAACAAAACGTATAATGTTAATAGAATCATTATTCACGCGTATAAACATAAATGTACATTACTTATCAAAAGATTTGTAGTTTAAAAAAATTGAGGTTAAAAAGGTATACAGTTATTAAAATATACAATAGACACTGACATTGTAGACAGTTTTGTTAACTCTGAAAGCAGTTTGGACTAACAAACATACTATAAGAATACTTAAACACTGATCATCAATGTTATATCACACTTAATAAAGTATGACATAACATTGATTTTCTCTAATAAGAAGGCTTGTTTATAATTTATATAACACAAACATAATTTACCGTTAGAAATTGGGAACTTTAATACCTTTAGCAAATTTATCAGATAATAAATTTACAGTGTGCTTAGTGCGAGTTATTTAACGTCCTCGTTATCGTAAAAGTTAACTCAAATTAATAAGTATGGAGTTGGAACAGCGCCCCTAGCGGCAAACGCAGGCAAACGCTCCAACTCCATAGGTACAGTTTTTTTTTTCTTTCGGACCGTTGGCCGAACCCCTTTAATTAACTTTTATGCTATCGAGAAAGTAAAATAAGCACTAAGCACACAGAAGAACATTAATGGAAATCTTAAAAGGATGCAAAACATACAGCTAGTAATCTGATCGATACCCAACAGTGATATCATCTGATATTTTGGTACGTCTCTAGAAATATTAACTACTGTGACATTCTGTATTGACTTCAGTACTTTAGTGATTTGAGAAGTGTTCAATACTTTTCTTATTCATAGAACTTAGCACTCCTGGCCTAAAAATATCACGAATCTTATAACCGTAACGAAATCACAATTTTACTCAGAGTGTTTATTTTTGTAAATGTTTTCGTCAGTTCTCCAGCGCGGTTTTTGTTCATGAACAACGTTAGTACTAATTATCCCGTTATGTACATAATAAAGAAACATAAAAAAGACAAATGCCACAACACCAATGAACCCTAAAGATTTACAACAACGAGTTCTGTGCTATATAATTAGTACTTAACGTGTGTTATCTATGTATTTTTTGGAAACTAAAGTGATACGAACATCGAATGCTGTAGTATTAGTGCGAGATCTTGAAGACTAGTTAGATTAAGAGTGCGTCTCGTTCGCACATGCTGATTGTATTTTATGTGCGAGCAGGTCGGTTATTGATGTGTCGATCTCGCCTTAAATGTACGAATATGAGGATTCCTTATAAGTATTTATCTGTTTAGATGTTTAATCGTAAAATTTGTCAAAAAATAGATGATTTTAAAATTTAATTATGTTAATTAAATAATTTTCTAAATAAACTAATTATTATCATTATAAACTGATATAAATATTGTTCGGTATAAAAATACGATGCCAAATTGTATATTATTAAAACTCAGTACTAGTGAATTGTGTGTCTAATAACAACAATTCATGATATATTCTATTCTTTAAAATAAAATTAGAGAAATTTTTCCTTTAATAATATTTGATTTCGCTAGCTGAAACATCTAGTTAAGAAAATTCATATCAAATATATTGAATCGAATATTGGTACGTTACAAAAAAAAACAATCACAGTGATTGTAACAGTCGGAATATCAAACGATACAAAATGCGAACACGTTTTTTTTTGTATCAATTAATAATGAAACTAAATCAATCAGTAAATTAAGTTCAAATTGTCATGAATAGCAGCTAGTATTTACTATCGTACTAGGTATAGGCAAAATAAACTATATCGTAATATTTATTATGTGATCTCAATAGTTTAGTCAAATGATACTATATTCTAGGCATAGTATTGTATAGTGATTATATAATAACAATCTATATATTTCGTCTTAGTATTTGTTACTTTGTCTATAGTACTGTGTAGTACTGTCTATATGTAAATATGTGTTAGATTTAGGCAAAGCCAAAACGTGAATTGAGAGACATATTATCTGTGAATACAATGTCGTAGTTGTAGATTTAGCCGTAACCAAGACATAGGGGGGACCACATTCATAAATTGCTTACTGAGTAGATCCATAATTTAATCTACATTATTTCTTCACAGTAATTGAATTTATTCTAGAGAGAGCTAGGTCATACACTGGCAATTCATAAAATATAATTAAACATTAATAATTACCTAATATAAAATTGACGTTAAACATAAACTATAATTAAAATTGAAGATAATTCTAGACGATGAGTGTCCAATTTAAACTCAATCGTATTTCATTTAGTTAACAACTAGCGGCACGATCCGGCTCCGCTCGGGTCTTTAACAAAAATTTCAACGATATTTGACGTTATTTTATTTTTTTAAATCAAAGAACACTTATTGCGGCATAATTATAATAGTTAGACATTATTATTATGCTGTCGCGATGTAAAGAATAATTTAGGTAATTTTTTTACACCTTGGGTTACATTATTAGAGTTTTAGTAGGTATCTCTAATTTTTTTCAAAAAGGATTATAGCCTATGTCACTCGGGAATAGTGTAGCTTCCAAACAGTGAAAGAATTTTTCAAATCGGTTCAGTGGTTTCGGAGACTATTCAATACAAACAAACAAATCTTTCCTCTTTATAATATTAGTATAGATAACAGTCATTAATAACATTGCTAACAGTTAGCCAACTGTGAACAATCATTTTAATTTACGTCCAATGCGTCTAGAAAATTTTTTTGTTCTCACCGGGACGATTGATAATGCTCGATTATATTAATATAAGAATAATTTTCCAGTTATATAAAATACCAGGCTAATACGAAAATACACCAGCATAATCTCTTTTATAAACTGTTCCCCCTCTCTAGAAATGTCACGGCTTGGTTACGGAATACAAATAAATAATATTATTTAGAAGATGGTTGTTGTATATCGATGTATTAATTCTGAATTAATAAAGTTCTTCCAAGCAATGACTTTGTTTTTCTTGGTGCTGTGCCTATGATTTTTTTTTGAAACCAACAAACCTTTTACTTACTCAGATATAATGAATTGAGAGTAAAGGTGATCATTTCAAAAATTTCATTTCTTAAAATATCTCCACAATGTATTTTTAAATATCCGACCTAATGCTTCTGACTGTAGCACATAATAAACGTTAGATAACATTATTAAAAAAGCACGTACAAAGATTACTTTATAAATACCAGAAACGAGGAAAAGTTTATTATTATTAACCATCAACGAAATTACATGAATCAAAACAAGTAGGTCGTATACACCGCTTTACTGCCAACTAACGAAAATCACCCTTAAACTGTTAATTATAAAGCTACTGTTTCTTTTTACAACAACTTGCGCGAACGACTTTCTGTGTCTCACAATAGTAAATGACTTAACAAATTACATCGGGTAATGGGTCAACCGCAGCAAATGGAACCTCAATAGGTCGGTACTCGACAAACCACGAGGAAGATTCTCGTTTAGTTGGAAGCAAACAGTTTTCAGGTAAAGAAAGATCATTTTGGACGCGCTTTCGAAGCTCGTATTAGTGGGAGAGTTAAGTTGACCGAAAAATGTACTGCCTCGATTGAATGATAAGGGGATTTCAGAAGGCCGATCGCAATTAATTTTCGCTTCCTGGCTGTGGTGGAATGGATTTATCTTACACATATCAGTGTCTTCTAATAAACAAACCGATTTGATATACATAATCTGGAAAGACAACCTTCTTCGTTTTAAGATATAAAAGACAAATTAAAAAAGTCGTTGTGGCCTAAAAGATAAGACGTCCGGTGCATTCGTGTTGAGCGATGCACCAGTGTTCGAATCTCAGGCGGGTACCAATTTTTCTAATGAAATACGTACTCAATAAATGTTCACGATTGACTTCCACGGTGAAGGAATAACATCGTGTAATAAAAATCAAACCCTCAAAATTATAATTTTTGCGTAATTACTGGAGGTAGGACGTCTAGTGAGTCCGTACGGGTAGGGACCACCGCCCTGCCTATTTCTGCCGTGAAGCAGCAATGCGTTTCGGTTTGAAGGGTGGGGCAGCCGTTGTAACTATACTGAGTCTTTAGAACTTATATCTCAAGGTGGATGGCGCATTTTCGTTGTAGATGTCTGAGCTCCAATAAGCACTTAACACCAGGTGGGCTGTGAGCTCGTCCACCCATTTAAGCAATAAAAAAAAAGACAATGTCTCTACAAATATTGACATGTTTACTACATAGCATGTTACAAAACTACTTTATCGTCAAACAGTTAATTAAAGACTAATAAATATTGATGTATCTGAATTGTATAATACGAAAGAAGATTACGATTATGGTGGTACTATTAGAAGGCTCAATGTTACCCAAAAATTGAGAAAAGGGTTATACTAGTTTTCCTGAGCACTTGAATCAAGAACGAGGAGTTTCGCACGAGAAACATAGTCACAGAGTGTAGTCCGAAGGAATACACATTTATCAATGCTATTTGTGTCAAATTGGCAAGATAAAATAACTTGATAAGTCGCTGTCGCACGAACTGTATGCTTAGAGCGAGTTTTTTAACGTACTCGATAGCGTAAAAGTTATCTCATATTTGTATCGAATGGGATCGTTTGCGTACGTTTGCCGCTAGGGGCGCTGTTCCAACTGCATACAAAAATGGCTTAACTTTTACGCTATCGAGAACGTTAAGAAACTCGCATTAAGCACACTGAATTTCGCCAATGCGGTGAACGCGTTTATGTATGCCTTGCGTTGCTTAACAAAAAACGAAGGGATTGTAAACTGCATTGATATTTGCAATGAAAAATTGATTCTTTTAGTTAATCGTAAACGGTCATCGCGTTGGCTAGACCCTAGTTCAACACCTAGGCAATGCACTAAACAAAAACTGGCCCCTAAAAAGTCATGGTGACTGTTTGGTGGTCGTCTAGTGCAGATATAACTCATCACGTCTTCTTACCAATTGGCAGCAGCATCACTGAGGTATACTATGAAGAACTGAACGCAATGATGGAGAATCTCGAGAATCTTCAGCCAGGCCTGGTTATTATTTGCTCGTTCCCGTTAATCCTACACGACCTCATATGGCGCAACAGACGGTCTTTAAGCTCAACAGGCCGACATGCTTCTCCTTTTTTTAAATTTTAGAGAACTTTTTGCAGGCAAGGAAAAAATTCGGCACCCGAAAAGCAATACATAATATCTTTAAAAAGTCCATTGGCTTGCATACCCTAGACTTCTTCAAGGCGTTGAAAAATTTCCACTGAATGGGCAGAGATGCTTCCATACAGTACGTGTATATTTTGATTGATAGATATAAAAAAATATTTATCAAAATGTGTCTAACTTTCTGTATACTAAACGGCAACTTCATAGGTAAATGTCGACGTCGCCCAAAGCACGTCATTACGGACCTTCCCGATCCATTAACGGTGCTTTTAGGCATCACAAGCACCGGTCACCGTCCTCGTTGAACCCGTCGCTTGCGACGAAGGGCTCGACGAGCGAATTAACCCATAGACACAGCCCACTGAGTTTCTCGCCGAATCTTCTCAGTGGGTCGCGATTCCGATCCGGTGGTAGATTTTGCGAAGCACTGCCAGTTAGGGTCAGTGTTAGCAAAACTCCGGTTTGAGCCCCGTGAGCTCACCTACACACGTTAGGGTGAAGCTGAAATAGCCTCTCAAGGCTATCATCATAGGTAGGGAAGGAAAAAAATAATAGGTAAAGTCCTAATATTATTACAGGTAGTAGTATACTGAATTACTGCTTCTTTATGACCCTAATGCTTGCCTTCGTAACATAATAACGCCTATTTCAAAAGGCTTAAATCACAACTGATCCATGTTGAGCAAAACATCAACAACATGAACAAATGATAACATATTTAGTATGAAAAGCTAAAGGAGATTTCCAATTTAAACAAAGAAAACTGTGCTATACAAAATAACATTATTTAAGATAGCTAAGTAATAGATTATATTATAATATCGATAAATTTGATTAATTCATAACTTTCTAAGAAGCCTGCGAATAGTTTCGTTGAGAGAGCGGCGAACTGTGTCGCAACCCGGGCCTTCGCGTTACCGATCCTTACCCAACATTAGTCAACATGCCGTAAAGGTGTTGCCGATGTGTTTCTTACGTAAACGAACAGAATCTGCTGTGGTAACAATTGCGGATATTCAATTCATTTTATTGATTTAATAAGACCGCGATTTCGTTTCAATTTTTATATTTGTTGACAAATTTGTTTTGTTGTAACAAACAAATTGAAAACATACGATTGTTGTAACAAACAAATTTGACAAATTTGTTTTAGTTGTTCCCAGGTGAAGAAGCGTGATAAAGGTTTTCGTAATTTAAAATATTTTTACAATTTAAATTTCACGTTTTTTATATTCATTTTATATTCTCGACTATTCGATTCTGATTTTCAAACGGATAATTAAATTAAGTTTCAAACTTGCCTGTTTTTCGGTCTCTATGGGCAGACCAATCCGAATATATAAGCTCTCAATACAATATCTGAAGTTTATTGAACACCGTTCAATTTTTTTGGACCCTTCCAAGCAGTCCCTACCCATAAAGCCCCTTGGTGTGGTTTAGTTTTAGAACTTATATCGCGCATTTAAAAGAAAGAAAACTAAATAATAAATTTAACGACACACATGAATCTCCATGGTCCCGCAAAGAACTGAACGATGGTCAATGGTTTATCGGAAGATAAGTGATCCCTGGCTACTCGAGTAGGTCCAGTGTACCAGTGTGCTTGTGCGAGTTTTTTAACGTTCTCGATAGCGTAAAAGTTAACTCAAAGTTCCTACTCTATACAAATTTGAGTTAACTTTTACGCTATCGAGAACGTTAAAAAAACTCGCACTAAGCACACAGAAGCACGCGTTACTTTTACTGCTGAGGCCGTCCAATGTAAACAAAACGAAGAAACATTTCGAATGTACCTATTGCATTGTTTGCGTCAAACTAGATCTAGATAATGTTATTATTAAAATTCTGTAACAATGTTCATGTTGAAATACCGATTATAAGGTCACGATTGGCGTGAAGTGAAACGATAGCACTGCTGGTGTCCATAGGCGGCAGTGTCCGCTGTCAATCGAGTGGACAGATTGCTTGTCTGCTTATTAAACCAATTAAAAAAAATGTTTAGCTAATTGGTACACAGAAGGTGTTGGTTAAATCGTTGCTACAATTGTCACAATATTAAGATTGGTGACTTTGAAATGGTAACTGTATAAATTCACATCCTTGGCAGTGTATTAATAAATCGAGTATTAAAAATCAAAGCGGAAATAAATTAATTCGCGTAATTACTTACTTGTTATTCTTCTTACTATTGATTCTTGTGAGTCCGCATGGGTAGGTACCGCCGCCCTGCCTGTTTCAGCCGTGAAGCAGTAATGCGTTTCGGCTTGAGAGATAGACCAGTCTCATGTGGGCATTTACGTAGTTGATGTCTATGGGCACCAGTAAACACTTAACACCAGATAGGCGATGCGTCCACACATCTAAGCAATAAAAAAACCAACGAGGTAAGTAGTACGAGGTAATATCTTCTGATTTTTAGCTATATAAACAACTGATAATATTTAGGTAGGTCAGGCATTGGAATGTATCCATCGGTAATACGCAATTTTATCACGATCGAAATACATTGGTAGGCGTTATGTCATAAGCAACCAGACAGTACAAATATTATGAAAGGTTAAAGTTTCGACACGAATTTTGTTAACTGCCTAAAATACCCGACCACCCAGAGGTTCGGTGAACATGGCGCCGACAATTTTCACTCCAGCGTCGCGTAGTCTGAAACCGAGAAACAAATAAAAAAAATTCAAAATTAGAAATGAGTTTGGACCACCCATATTTTAATGTACAAAACTTATTTAGAAAGATGATGAATGGTATAAAAACTCTTTCATTTCATGCAATGACATTTAATACGTCAAATACAAGAAGCCGCCATTTTTAAAATGATTGATTACAAATATTGCAACTGAAATTCAAGTGACAACAACTCGTGAATAAATTTAAACTAAAAGCATCCTTAAAGCTAGGCTACGAAAGCTTAAATCCCCGTGGGGCAATTTCTGACGGCTTGTAACAGTTTTTGCCAAAACATTCTATGTAGTTCAAGGTTAAAAAAACGAAATTAAGCGGTAATTATTCAAAATACTCCGAGTCGTGAACTCTGCTTGCTAATAAATGGTACTATGTTAAGAAGCAGTGCGATCAGTAGGGCCTTTAATTTTTATATTATTGATCCAACCAACCGAACTGGAAAACATAAAACTGCAAAAATAGTAAATGGGAAAGTTTTCAACGCAATAAAGACAGTAAATAAAGTAGGTACTATAAAAGTTAACGAAAAACAAATTTGATTTACTAATGTGTGTAATTTGAGAAGCTGCCGGACGATCTCCGTATTCCCTGGAGAATATAAGTACAATCTACATCGACGTTAGCTGGTAATTAATTAAACTAGATTGCGGGTATGCAAAAAAATAATAATTTAATTTTAGTGTTTTCGTGTTAGATGTTGCTGTTTCCGGGAAAGATTCCGATGCACGATGGTAGTCCGTTTAAAAATTAATAATTTTCAATTTTTTTATTGCCTTGTCACAGACATCAAAATGTGGGCGTGCAAGAGAGTAAAGCGATATACTGCCGCTGCGCTATGTTCTATTTATTTAAGCTTACCTATATATTAATTCCTTTCTAAACGTTGTTTTCATTAATGTTATTTTTTAAATAATAAATTTTTACGAAGCAGCAACCCTATAATTAATTTGAAAAGTATTTCAAAGCAATCGTGAAGTTTTCAACGAAGAGTAAATAGATATGGTTGAGTTTGACTTTTGAAAGTACTTACTGTAGTTATTTCGACACTATTTAATATGATGTATTTTTGAAGGTTATTGAAGAATTATTCAAATATAATAATACTTATTTGATCTGAGTTGGGAAACGTTGAATAAGTTAAATATTAAGAAAGCTTATATTAAAACTGAGGCGGTCATCGTCCTCGTCGAACCCGTCGCTTTCGACGAAGGGCTCGACGAGTAAATTAACCGTCAGACACAGCCTAAGTACTGAGTTTCTCGCCGGATCTTCTCAGTGGGTCGCGTTTCCGATCCGGTGGTAGATTCTGCAAAGCACGGCTCTTGCTAGGGTTCGTGTTAGCAACGTCATCAGGTTTGAGCCCCGTGAGCTCACCTACTAGTTAAGGCTACGCTGAAATAGCCTTTCAAGGCTCTCAGCTTAGGTAGAAAAAAAAAACTGAGGCACTGTAGGACATTAACCGTATTTGTCAGACGCTGCGAGTTAAACTATGAAAGGGTTCCGTAGTTGCGATGAAAATCCTTGATCAAAATTTATCAATCAGCCAAATTCAATAACAAAATTCACCTTGATGTCGATGGGACAATGGGTCGCTTTCGTAATTCTAGAATGTTCCTGATTCTGAAAATCAAGATTAATGCAAACAAATCGAAAACATAGGGGCGATGTGACGGGAGAGAGGTATAGTGTGGTCAAAATGTTAGCTCTAAAATTATTATCCGGAGAGGTAAATACGGATATAGATTTGTATGGATCCCGCGCTTTGCTTTTAAATATAATCATATAATTTTTTTGACTTATTCGCCTATCCGAACTGGTGTAGCTGGAAAGGGAACATCAGAAATACCAACAACCGAAAAAAAAAACTAAAATCTTCGGCTTCTCTGTGGAAATGGTAATGAATTTCTTACTGGTAGATTATTTTAGGTTAATATTAAATTATTCTTAGTTGATATTAATGATATAGTATTAGACCATCTCATAAATCAACTATTTAGATTTCGATATGGTTAATTAAATGTGACAGTTAAAAAATAGTCTCTAATGAAATGAAATGGATAAAGATTACTAATATGCTTTAGAGTGATCACTTCGAACAAAATCTTTAAAAAACACCACACACATTCCGGCAACACGGTCGTTTTAAAATTATTAATACTTAGTTTCTTTTTTTATGTTTTCGGCCGCGTATTCATTATCTAACATCAATTATTATTCATTCGGCTTTCTACTATGGGCAAAACACAGTGAAATATGACATATCTTTCTTCAAACAAGGTTTGCAAAGAGTCTTCGGTTGTAGACCACTTTACTGCCTTCGTAGCCAGAGTACTATCATGATAGAGGACTATTCTTTAACATCATTTGATGAAGATCACAATAAAGCGCTCGGGAAACCCCGTAAAGGGAAGGTGTACAAAGCCAGCTGGTATGTAGCAGAAAAGGTGTCGGCTTGGTTGCGCCTATAGCATTTCTAATGTCCATCGCGGTATTACGGTGAACGGTGACCGTCAGTTGGATCGTCAGCAACTATAAACAAAAAAACGGTTCTTCAGAACCCCTAATCAGGTCGTCGACTCCGTCAGCAGTGGCAATCTAATTTTTCCGCTACCTTTTATGTATACCAGGACGTCGGGAGGCCGAGTATCGCTTAAGGTTGTATATTCGCGAATTCTTCAGAGCTATATCCATGGTGGGAGTGAAACTTCAGGAAACATTGAAATACGTACACTGCAGTGTTGACTTTTGACTATTTTAATTATATAGACGGTGAAATTACTAAAACAATCAAAGATTAAAATAATATTCAGTAATTTAGAGTCAATGGGTTTGAGAATGACCACCTCCACGTGGGGAAGCTGTCAACAGTAAAATGACTTGACATTCACCCGCCGCGTCGCCATGACAAACGCAACTCCATTCGGTGTTACTCGCTCTTAATAAAAAAAATCCCACTTAGTCAAAAACAGGGCGATTAATCGTTTTTTATAATCTAAAAATGTCAGCCACCCGCACTTATGTATAATATCTTTAACTATAACTTCGCGTTGAAACATTCTTAAACAGTCATAGTAGTTAGAGTGGTGTTAGAATTAAAATTAAGAAAATTTGAAAAATAAATAACGCGTTTAGATAAATGATGAAAATGAATATGAAAATTAATTACCAATATTCAAATATATGTTAATATATAATAAAACAGTAATATTTACTCTATTATAACTAATCAATTATCCAATCAAGCAGCGCACTTGTGGACTGTTTGCATATTAAGTGTATTATTTATGCTGTATGCTGATACATGCGGGAGTTCTCGCTCATGATGAATTAACGTAATTTATAATCTGTAATAAAAAAATTAAACGATTTCTAAACGAATTCTCGAAACCAATAGCAAATTGCAAATCACAAACGACGGTGGTCGATCTATAGAAAAAAAAAAACAGTTTGCACAACTAGGCGTCCGTTGCCAAATGAGCATAACAAATGTACGGTGCGGTGCCTAATTTGAACTTGTAAAAAACTTATTATTACAATTATAAGATTGATTTAAATAAAATTGTTTTAAATGTTGATTAATAGCTATTTAATTTTTTCTATTTCATTAAATATGACTGATTTTCTATTTGATTATTACTGGTGGTAGGACCTCTTATGAGTCCGCGCGGGTAGGTACCACCACTCTGCCTATTTCTGCCGTAAAGTAGTAATGCGTTTCGGTTTGAAGGGTGGGGCAGACGTTGTAACTATACTTGAGACCTTAGAACTTAGACTTCAGGGTGGGTGGTGCATTTACGTTGTAGACGTATATGGGCTCCAGTAACCACTTATCACCAGGTGGGCTGTGAGCTAGTCCACTAAGCTAAGCAATAAAAAAAAAAAAAACATTAGTAGGTAGTAAAAGGTAAGACTACTGCACCTACGATTTATTTTATTTTATTTACAACTATAAGTTCGACAGCGATGTCTGAGTTTTGCAATTAAAAAAAAACGTGCCTTTGGTTTTCGCGCGAATATTAGCAACCGCGTTAGAACTTGGCTGTTTTTTTTTTAAATATTGAACAGATTTACTGTGATTGACAAGAAAGCACGCTTTCAGTGATTTCTTATTCAAGTGCTTACCGTTGCACCGTCGCATATTATAGTGATATTAAATTATTTATTATGTAATTGAGAGATATGAAAACGAAAACGCTTCATTCTCATTTCTGTCTGCCAAGAAAAAAAGGATTATAAGCTGTCGCTATTTTCAAACAACTGATGTGTTTGTGGGCGATTTTAAATCGCCAGAGTGTGTTTGAGCGCTAAACGCATTAGCACAATTGAAAATTTTACGAAAAAACCTATTTTACATAATAGTCTTCTTTTAATTATTACTATTCATACTTAAATTTAATTTATAGACGAAATAATGCCTACCGTGATTGTATTTGAGATAGTAAACTAAATAATAAAGTCTATAGTAGTTCAGAAAGGATTCACAACATTAAGGCGCTATGACTTGTCCTTTTTCAAACGAGGCTTGTGGAGAGTATTAAGCGGTAGGCAGCGGCTTAGCTCTGCCCCTGGCACTGCTGAAGTCCATGGGCGACGGTAACCACTCACCATCAGGTGGGCCGTATGCTCGTCTGCCCACAAGGGCAATAAAAAAAAAAAGGAGTGTCACTTATAATTTTTAAAAAATATCGTAACCGCTTTTTTTTGGATTAACTTGCATATTGCACCATATTCTTCGAGTTAAGTGATATAGTGAAACTGTAAAGGTATACCATACGTACCTTTCCAAATACATTTTAAGTCCTCCATTATCGTTAAGTATAATTAGTGATTGAAATCCTAAAGTCACTATTGAGCAATGACAAGATGATCTGAAGACAGTTTGCACCACGTACCTACTTAAAGAATTTCAAAAGTGCTTTTAAGCTTCCCTTTTTCTTCTTTTGTACTATAGTGTGTCACGGCTTTCGGACGATAAGTATTTAGCCTATGACGACAGTTCAGTTTTCGTTTTTAAATTTGGTGGGATTAGAATGTCCACGAAATATCCTGTAGAAGTTTTTTGTTACCTTACAGTAAAATCTAAACAGAATCCATACAAAATACATTGAATTTACTCGAAAATTTTACAAATTCCGGTTGCAAAATATGACTTTTTTTAGGCGATTGAGATAGCCGAACAAAAAAGTCGTGCTTAGAAAATGCGTCAAATATTTCCGAAATATATTATGAGTAAAAGGTTTTTAAACTACATACATAATATAAATGAAACATTAAATAAACAATAATTAAATTATGCATGCAAACATTTTTTTAAAACATTTAATTTTTATTCTATTATACATGGGGAAATACAATTATAAAATTCAATGTTAGTCTTCGTAATTCAAAAATCGCTTCTTCTCGTCTTGAATTGGATCAAAATCGCTTACGTCATTCGCAGATGCAATTTCAGTTGTATTAATTTTTGACAGTAATCAATATTTGTGACGAAACAATTCGTATATCGAGGACCTTTTTTTTTTATTGCTTGGATGTGTGGACGAGCTCACAGCCCACCCGGTGTTAAGTGGTTACTGGAGCCCATAGACATCTACAACGTAAATGCGCCACACACCTTAAGACATAAGTTCTAAGGTCTCAGTATAGTCACAACTGCTGCCCTACCCTTCAAACCGAAACGCATCACTGCTTCACGGCAGAAATAGGCGGGGCGGTGGTACCTACCCGTGCGGACTCACAAGAGGTCCTACCACCAATAAACCTCCACTAAAGCAAAGCTTATGGTATTTATTTTGTGTCTTAATTACATTATACAAGAGCATAATACAAAACGTATTCCTAATGGTGATTGTATGGCGTAAAGAGAGTCCGTACGGGGAGATATTACCTTTTTTCCCATTCCAAGTGCAAAGAAATCAGTTACTTTGGCTCTATTGGATAACAGAGGCAGAGTTCATCCACACACCTGGAACCGCTGTGTTTATACATAGTGCGTTCAAAGATCCTTTCTGTCACGTTTCGGGTTTGGAATGAGCTTCCCCTCTACGGTGTTTCCCGAACGCTATGACATATCCTTCTTCAAACGAGGCTTGACATTACGACGACATTACTTAGCGTTAGGCAGCTGCATTGCTATACCCCTGTCATTCCTGAAATCCATGAGCGAGCGTAACCACTCACCTTCAGGAGGGCTCCTCCCCTTGTCTGCCTACAATGGCAATAAAAAAAATACAGAGAACCCTCGAGCATAGGTCTGTAGTTTCTGAGCGTCCTTGAATCGGCGAACCGCTCTTCGTGACTGACCACGTCTTGATTTCATAACTCAGTCGCCAGAAGAACCCACACCATAAAACACAACGGGCTTGTCTTTTACTATATTTAAGTTTTTTTTTTATATATGTACATATTTTTGACTATCACGGCTATGTAATGTACGACCGGTTTATATTTAATAAAGAGAGGCTGTAATAAGTTAATTTGAGCATAACTGTTACTATTTAGCCATGGGAACGCTGATGTGTTGAGCGAAGATCGCACAAAGCTTTCTCCACAGCAAGGTCAAGAGTGAAAGTAACCAAAGATGTTGAATGACGTTAAATCACAATTTGTGGTGAACTCTGCGAGGTATTCGTATTGCGTAACTGCATTCGGTTAGCTGTTGGAATGTTATCGGAACATTACAGACCACATAACTTAACTCTAATTCATTTCATAAAATTTTTCGTGAATTTTATTATTCATCGGTATTTGATCTCGATTATAGGGACGTATTTTTTTATTGTTTACATTTTCTACTGTGGTAGGGTGTAGTGGAGGCCCGCATGTGCAGCCACCACCGTCATTAGAATATTAAATGGCCTCATTACCGTGTTTTTAAAAAATGGTCCTTCCAGCAAGACTCGGCGCCAAGTCACAAAGCTCGGTCTACGCAGTCTTGGTTGGAAACGAACGTTTCGGACCTCATCAGAGCTGAAGACTGGCCGTCGTCTAGTCCCGATCTTAATCCGTTGGATTATGATTTATGGTCAGTTTTAGAGAGTACAGCTTGCTCTAAACGCCATGATAATTTGGAGTCCCTAAAACAATCCGTACGATTAGCAGTGAAAATTTTTCCCATGGAAAGAGTGCGTCCTTCTATTGATAACTGGCCTCAACGTTTAAAGGACTGTATTGCAGCCAATGGAGACCATTTCGAATAAGCTTTTTATACTTTAAATTGTTTTATATTTATGTATTAAACTAACATACTGTAAAAGTAATAAATGTTATTTGCAATAGATTTTATTTTTATTTTATTGTAACAGTATTTATGGCCATACTAAGTACATTCGATAAAATTGTGATTTTATTAACTATCACAATTAGGACAAAATAAGATTTGTGAAGGAATATTTTCCTTCATAAACCTTCGATTACAGACCTATTTTTTTAAGGATTTTAACATATTATGTATAATATGTAAAGTATATCAGAAACTAGTATACTTTCTTTATATTTAATCATTATGGTGCTAGAAATGCATTACATAACAGTCATGTTGGGACCACACCCAAGCCGGATGGCCTTCAGTTTTCTTCCGTTTTCTGGGTTACCACATCTAAGAAGAAACAAAAAAAAAACACAATTCTTGCAATATTAAATACATATTCAAGATTTATTAGTAAAATAAAATATTGTGAAATTAAGATTTAGCTCCTTTGTTTGGGAATTCAAATTAACAGAGCGAAACTAATGTATGTGAGAATCTTTTCCATCCATTTATCGGGCCGAGGTTTTAAGAAAGACTTAAAGTTATAACAGGTTTTAATTGTCGAATAAAAATAGTCTAGTATATATATTTATTCGGTTTCAAAGACATACCACGTAACGGTGTGCTGAGGGACCTCATGATTCTCAAGATAACTGCTCATCTTCGAGTCGTATTCTCTCACTTGAATTTTCCTAACTAACTTCCATTAGGTACGTATCTCGAGCATTTTCGGTAGCGCGTTCTTAACGGCCGTAATGCTTATTAATGTTACTTATTTATTTTATTTTTATTTATTTATTTTTATTATTATTTACGAGGCAACATTCAGATTTTTTAACTATTGTGTCAGGTCTCGCAGGAATAAGCTGAGTAATTTGCATTCAAAAGAGTCACTATATATGAGACGGTCGGGACAATTTTCTAAAAATAGCACTTAATAAAGAATACAATTCCAGTGAGAGAATTACTAAATAGCTATGAGTGTATCATTTCAAAGATATCCCTTATGAAGAAATTGATGCATTGAGGTCCGTATAACTGTTTTATATGCAGCAAACAGGAAAAAGTAATACAGAAAAAAACATATTTAGCACTTTATTATTAAATTCATAATCTTTGTGGCTGCGCAGCAAAAGTAATGACTTACATGAAGAGATTGCTCGTTATTTCCTTGACATTTTCTACAGTTTCAGTAAGCCTGAACATTCACGAGCATTTAAGGTAGTTTGCAAGTAATAATGGACGTTAAAACTGCTTGCTTATCTATCGGAATATGTCTGTAAACAACTTCTACGTCTGGCAACACTAAGTTCCGTTTGCTAAGTGTGTCAAATCTTACAACCACGACATGCTACGTAACTAAATCGTGCGTGACCGCTGTGCTGTCTCATCGGTTGACAAAAAATCATCTCGTGATGCTACCTATAGTTATAGTTTATTTAACCTATGTTTAACCTCTTTTTTTATGATTGAAGGATTACTGGTGGCCCGGAGACCCTTCCAGTTTCACCAGGGCAGGTGGGCGAGCAAAGGCTCAGCCAGGAGGGGTGGGATTTGCTAACAGCTGCCCGAGCGCCTCCGAAGGAGACCTAACAACTCAAGGGCAACTGCTTCGCGAATGAATCTTCTACCGGATCGGAATCGCGACCCGCTGAGAAGATCCGGCGATAAACTCGGCGGGCTTATGTTTAACCCTTAGAGCGGGAACCGTTGATAGATCGACTCTCTATTAACGCGTATAAAGTGTGGAGCGTCGGAATACCGACTGTTGCGTAGTTTAGTTATACGTATAGTACCTGTACGGACATATGAGTCGTCTATTATCAAAGGTGGCAATCTGTGCATTTGGACAAAAAAAATTTATTGATATGTCAATTCAGATTGATTTGAATATAATCGTCTCCTTCAAAGAATACAGTTCAAAACCTGTATTAAATAAAGGTTAATAGTTAACCTGTTATTTATCTAAGATGTCGTTCCGAAGAGTTTTGTGACTGCCAATGGAATACAAAGTCAATAATTCGTTTTTCTGATTTACCAATCATTGTCCAAAAGTCAGATTGCCGGCTTTGATAATAGTCGACTCATATAACCTGTATAATAAGTTAATAACCTTTATAAATAGCCATTTTGAAATTGTTTTGCCGTGAATTTAGAACCTATATATTTTTTGATTTGTTTTGAGTTAAATTTTATTTTCAAGTACTTACTATTTACGTACGTACTTACTTTTACTACAAAATATGTGCAAATACGCTCAGCACTATAAATATTAAAAGGACATATATGCATTGAGATTTTCTTTTAAATCATTCTCATAATCTTCATTTGACTTTCGCATCATCCGGCTCCAGAGCAGAGCTATCTGGAAACGCTGTGTTCATCATTGGGTTTCTGGAGACCGTTATTTCCATTTTCTCACTTCAGTATTTCACGATCTTATGCTTCACAAAGCACAGGCCCGGCCTCGCGTGAAATACTGCTCCTCTTTCTGGACCGAGGCTTCCAAATACCAGCCACTTATAATTAACTCTATACAGAAGAGAGTCATTCGGATTGTCGATAAGTCCGTTCTCACGGATCCTTTGGAGCCTCTGTATACGAAGGGACTGTTTTCTTTGTTTTATGAATCATATATTGAGGAGTGCGACATTGCTTAAGATGAATATGTCCGTTTTATTAGCGCAGCACTCGCCATCGAAGCCAAGTTTATTCATGCTATGTGTGCTCATTGATAGTCTGTTTTCAGAGATCTTTTTTTTGTATACCTTTCAGGTTTGGAAAGAATCCCCCCTTCCACGGTAATTGCCACTATGATTTCTTCAAACGTGCTTTTAAAATATTATTAAGCACCACTCACATTACTGATATGCGCATCGATTTCTCTAAGCCAATACCTAAATCATTGAATGAGTAAACATCAAACTTTATTACAAAAATAATGCGACAATTTTCCTTATAAAAGCTAATTTTTATGAACATCTAAACAATATATTTATTGTTATTCGTGCTCATGAAATAGTGATAAATCGATTTTCGTGTAATTAGATCGGGTCAGTGTTTTTTTTATTTGGCAATAAATTTAAATGTCTGTAACTAGTCTGAATGTTTCATTAGTATTGCTTATTTACGAAAATGAAAAAAAAAAACTAGAACACTATTCTAGTATAAGGTTATAAAAACAGTGGCACTATGTTTTTTTTTTTCTTTGGACTAATACATCCGAGCTCAGAGAGAATACGATTACCACATTAA
Source organism: Bombyx mandarina (assembly GCF_003987935.1). Next base: position 227,966 of record NW_021011497.1, read on the forward strand.
CGTAAAAGTTCTTTAAAACGAATATATATATATAGCTCAAAAACTAAAGAAGCACGCTTAAACAGCAAACCGATGTAATAAATAATTTGACCTTTGTATGTTTTCGAAACTGTTCAGCTATTATTTTTGATTATTGTCAGCCATTATTGCTAAACGGACATGTTGAAGTCGATGAAAATGACAATTTCAAAATTCCATTACATACAAACAAATATACAAATCTAATAAAAACGTGATAACAGAAGTCCACCTTTTGTCGCTGCCTGGAGTCGCGTCGTGGCGTCGATTCTTGGTGGTGACGAGGCGTGGAAGGCTATGCTGGACTTCTGCGAGTGGACCATCTCGCAGAAGGAGGCGGCGGGGCGGGTGAGGCAAAGCTCACAACGCAGAAATCCACCGCCGCCGTGCAGGGGTCGGGACCGGGGTCCCATCCGTGACCAAGCCCCCTAAGAGCTTAAAAATATGTACATTTAATACTAAGGAAGGAAAGGGAAAGAGATCGCGCAGTCCGACAAGGTGGTTCGTGGATCCCATTCCACGAAGTCCTTCATGCGGCCAGTCAACGGAGGCGTTGGATTACAAAAAGTAAAATCTTGTCAAAATATGATGGTCACGACCCTCAGCGAGGAAACAACGCGAGGAGACATTCAATACTTTTGGTGTTAACAAGACGTCAATCTAAATGGCTATTCTATCTATCTAGGCTATCTTCATACCCGATCCTGTGGACGGAATGGTAAACAGCCGACATCGCCCTAAGCACGTCACTACGGATACTCCCGATCTATTAACGGTACTTTTAGAAACCTCAAACACCGGTAACCGTCCTCGCCGAACCTGTCACTAGCAACGAAGGGCTCGACGAGTAAATTAACCCATAGACACAGCCCACTGAGTTTCTCGCCGGATCTTCTCAGTGGGTCGCGTTTTCGATCCGGTGGTAGATTATGCGAAGCACTGCTATGGGTAGGGCCAGTGCTAGCAAACACTCCGGTTTGAGCCCTATGAGCTCACCTACACGTTAGGGCGAAGCTGAAATAGCCTCTTAAGGCTATCAGCATAGGTAGAAAAAAAAAGGCTCTCCAACGATTTATAAATCGTTTTTATTATTTCAACGTATAACGTACGTCCGAGATAAGAATTAGACCAAAGTGCCGTATCTAAATGGTCGATTCATGAAATTAACTGAAGCGTGAAGTTACAAAACGAATTATTTGTGAACATTTTAACACTTACAACGATGGTAATGGTCGGGCACGTGTGACGAACAGTGCGGGAGTGTGCGAAGGACGTATTGTGTACTATATTTTCTAAATATTGATAGGGTAAATGATTCTTATGTACGAATTTGGGGTTTTTTTTTTTAATATTGAACAGTATAGTATTGTTGGCAGGAAATCACGAATTTTAGTTATTTCTTATTCTAGTGCTCAACGTTGCGCCATCGCCTTATAGTGATATTAGGTTACGCATTGCGGCATTATAAGTGATGCAGCAAAATCTATGCGACGACGAAGACTTCTCCAAATAATACCTAATAATAAATACCTGTGTGCTTAGTGCGAGTTTTTTTAACGTTTTCGATAGCGTAAAAGTTAGTTCAAATTTGTATGCAGTTTGAACAGCGCCCCTAGCGGCAAACGTAGGGAAATGCTCCAACTCCATACAAATTTGAGTTAACTTTTACGCTATCGAGAACGTTAAAAAACCCGCACTAAGCACACTGATTTCAATCTTACAATGTAGAAGTTGAGACCCTGAGACGCGCACAAAAAAATACCCACAAATTTACATGAAATAAAATTTATATTAATATGGGCGACCAGTAATATCGATTATGTTCATTGTATGGAATTAATAATCGTATAAAACATGGAATAATTGTAAGTAATATGTAAGTACCATATAAGTACATATCTAATTGTTACCTTCATAAAAATGAAATATTTTTTATTAAAATCTAGGAACCAGTTTTTTTATTCTAGAGAGCAACTCAAATTGAATAAGACAATAAGTCGCTTTCACTAATTAATTACTTTTTTCCAACTTTTACCGGAAAATTCACGATCAAGCGATAGCCAATCACCCACGCCAAAAAAAAATACTTCTCTAACAACCTAATCAATGATATGAATTTTCGCGCGTTTTCCGATCCGCCGTCCGCCATTACAGACTCCATATCAAAATCGTAACTTACTCGGGTTATTCACGAATTCCGTCTCTGTGAATTATTTGCTAACAGGCATTGTGTTCATGGTACGTTAGGAAAATTGCAAAACCAGATATCGCGCTTGATTAATGATTTTACCATAAGATTTCAAACAAATGGAGTCATCGGCTTGCAAAAGGGTTAGACGGAAGTTGCTGCAATAGATCTTTTTATTTTCAAAGCTTAAACACGGGTGATGCGTGTGCATAATGGAACGTAACATGCTTTTTTGTTTTGGCTATACTACAAAGGCTTTTAAATTTGAAAGGTCTCTTGCACTTAGTATATTATTGTGCAAAATATACTTACTACGTGGATACTCTAAATAAATTATTAAATGGTATATAACATATAACATTTTATAACTGTTTTTATTGACTTTGTAAGCAGAAGAGCATACGGCCTCACCTGATGGTGAGTGGTTACCGTTGTCATGGTGGACAGAACCATGCCGCTGCCTACCATTAAAATTTATAATTATATTATATCTTATGAGTTCTCATTTGTTTCTGAGTACGCTCGCTTAAATCGATATTAAACAGTCGATTACTTCTAGCTTAAATTACTGTTAATCATTGGCATATTATAAAAAAGTCTTTATCTGTTCTGGCTGAATCTTATATACAATATTCAATTGTAGTATTTAAAAACTCGAAGATCATTTCGTTCGACGTACCGAAAATTGTATAAAATTACGAAAACAACTAAGAGCACCTGTTGCTCAAATTATAAAAAAAAAAATTGACATATTAAGAAATTCGTGTCAAACGTCACTACGCAATATGTATAATATATAATGACACAGGCTATTCTATTACATATTTGTTAAATTACAACAATAATCATAACAATGTAGCATCTTGTTAGCGAGTAATCGGCGGCTTACATGTTTATCTATTGTGAAGTTTGTAAAGTCATGTTTGTCCGTTGAACACGTTGAAAAAAAAGTAGAAATGATGTGATGGTAGTTTATAAGTTTATGAATGGTACTTAAGTAACTCATTAGCTGAATATGACTGATGAGAAAAATGGTGTCAGCCTTAACAGATTGCCAAGAAAAATTATTTTCGACGAGCGATAGTAATGGAATAAAAATCGATTTAAAACTACCCTAGAAAATCGGCATGTTTTTCTGCTTTTCTAGAAATAATGTTGATACATAATTTAATAATATTAATATAATAATGAATACTAACCTACGTTGTACCTAAGTATAATGTTTTCAGATAAGGTATAATAGCAATTCATAAAATGTCTAATTTATTTATTTATATATATATAAATAAATTAGACATTTTAAGAATATATATATATATATATATTATAATATTTCGATGTAAAAATACAAAGCAGAACCGCAGTCGAAACAAATGCTGTAATAATATAATAGTTATGAAACATCAAAGCGACATTAAAATGTAGGTTCATCTCCTAATAATTAACAGTACGAGTATAATATTTTAAAAAAAATTACCATTTTCGTTTCCTACACGTATCGACTTGCATTGCGGAATATTTGTGTAACTTATAATTAAAAAGTATGTACGTCTTCGCGGACTGTATATTCTACAAACATGCCACGCGGTTTCAGTCGCGTTAATTTTTTATTTTTTCCGTAATAACGAGTGAATGAACCACCAGTCAGATTTGTAGATCCGCCAGTACATGAAACTTAAAACATATCATGCTTTGCACGAATGGCCATTGGCCATGATAAAAAGTATATTTCTGAGCAATTTTATCGGTATAAGTTCAGCATTTTTTTCGTGACGGACTAACAAACATCCAGACGCACAAACTTAAACGTTTATAACATTAATATTGATTTATTGATGTCTGTCAGTTCTTGAGATGTTCCGTACGATTGCTAGATATTATTGTATGAGATTACTGTGTAAAATTTTACTATCTATTTCTGTATTTTGAGTTGAACAGAATTTACACAATAAAATTAAGACTTCGACAATAGTGGGACGCCCGCAGCCATCTGGAGCGATGACTTGCGAAGGTTGGCCGGCAAGAAATGGTTCCGGAGAGCTGAATCCCAGACCCAGTGGCGTATCCAGCTGAGGATGATGACGATGAAAACTTCGACTTTCTCTCTCAGGTTATATGACGGAATTTAGTTTACGAAGTATCCTGTAACCATCTAATAGGTGAGCTCGCCTGAGTACTTATGACCAGCAAATACACCGAGGGCTTAATAAACTACAAAATCCAACCTAGCAAGGTGATATATCAGGAGATATAAATTTAAACGTATATAATTTGTTACAAATGCTATTGATTTAATACATACAGTTCTTTACTTGGTCTTATTTGAAATAAAACCCGCTTTACCACGCGAACTATTTTACTCACAGCAGTACCCCATGGCTGTGCAACATACTCGTAGATTTATAGTTTGATTTTTTTTTCTCTAATAAGCTTGTTCTTAAAAGAACACGCTAAAGTTCACGCTGTGGTTCTTTTATTATTTTAGTGTTGTTCTTTTAGTTCACGCAGAAAAAGTAATATATATTTGAATTGACTTTGTTATCTACGATTTTATTTTTAATTATTTTAATCCTTTTCATTTTAATTATTTTTTAATCGAAAATCCCCGAAAACGTAAAACTTGCTTTTTTTTGTCGTTATCAGTTTATTACGATCACGGTTTCAGGAGTCAGAATAGTTTAGTGATACAGTGAAAATGATGTAAATCATAAAATTGGAGTGTCTGTTTCTAATATTGAAATAACCGCTTTTTACTACATGCATATGAATATATATACGGTACATACACCCAAATAGCATTTTTTACAATTTTTTCTGACTGTCGGTCTGTCTGTCTGTTTGTTCGGGCTAATCTCTGGAACGGCTGTACCGATTTTGATGAGCCTTTCACTGATAGGTAGCTGATGATATAAGGAGTAACCTACACTACTTTCTTTAGACTAGCTTCGCCCCGCGGCATCACCCGCGGTACGACAATAATCGCGGGTAACATCGCGGGACTCAGCTATCAATAATAAAATTTAATGTTTCGGAAGCGAAGCGAGGGCGGGTCACTACTTAAAAAATAAGATTCAAGGCACACGCTACTTTAGTTATAAAAATATATATTTAAAAAAATGAAACTACATTCAAACCGAAATAATTTAGTCGAAACGGTTTTTACATATCGATAAACAAGGTACGGTACCCTAACAGATTCACATTATGAAGAGATCCTTTCGAAACGTCGAGTAGGGGCGTTCGGAGTAGGGGCGGTAAAACGGAAAGCTTCTCTGCGCTCGCGCTACTGCCGACGAGACCGTCTCCGCGCGCGTCCATAGCCACGACGGAATAAAAACTACGACTGTCAAACCTGTCAAATTTTGGTTTCCCGCTTGAAAATTTTGAATTCGGAAAAGTTCGGTGTCAGTGTTTAAAAATTTTTTTTTCTATCTGTGCTTTATTGAATACTTCAAAGACTTCGGTGAGTGGGCGCCGAGCGCTGGACAGTGGGTGTTTTGTGTGATGATACTCTGCCGCCCTGCTTCTTGAGAGTGCAGCATGAGGGGCAGCGTTTGTCAATTTCTGTTGTTGGCGCATGCTGTCAGCGCCATCACTGCGCCTAGAGTAAGTATTTCTTGACTATACCTACAGTTTTCAATCGCTACTATAGTATTTGGGCTTGCCATATCGAACCATAAAAATGTTGCTATAATCAATTTAAATTTTAAGTAAAACTTACAGTTTAATAATTAAAGTGTAAGAGAGGCTCCGAACTGTAAAAACAATGGTGTAATTTTTAAGTAACATAAGCCTCTGAAAGTCCTTCATTTAAATTACAATGATAAGATAAGAATGATGGCAATGTAACAATAAAACCGTAAATATTCAAAATATTGATAGTTATCTGCTGGGAAAAAAATAACAATTTAATGACTATTAGCTTGTATTCGACGGTTTTCAGTTGTTTATTGCTGAATTCCAAACGTTATGGCGTATGTATTTTAGTACTTATGTACGAAATTAGATAGATGTCTATTTACGGAAATTGATTAATTAGGTATTATCAAAAATCGTAAAAATCACAGCTCGCTATCTTCGCGCCAAAAACATGCTGAATTTCTAAACGAAATATAATCTGCACAGATTACTGCTCTAGTAGTTGTAAAATCGCGTGCATAAACGATTGTTCAAATAAAAAAAATCGTTGTGTTTAATCATTAAATTCTTCTTTTGTATCGATTCGACATGGAAATCGTAGCGTGCGCCAATGTAATTAAGTTATCGATCTGATTGTCTCACTCTCTTGTGAAGAACAAATATTAATTAAAGGTTTTTCATTGACTTACTTAAATGAGTTTGAGAGCAGTTCACGGAACTCATGCGTACATGGCTATTCTAATCGCCAGTAACCAAAAAAAAAACCGTACAGTTTTATGTTTTTTTTACTAGAAGACGTAATTTCCTCACCGTCAGTCTTACGAACAACAACTTTTGAGAAACTAAGAAACAATATTAATCCCTTCTCCAGGACTAACCTTCGGCTCCAAAAAGGGCAAAACTTGAAAGGTGTACCTTTCAAAAATACCTACTGATTTTTGATGATGCCAGTCTAATAAGATCAAAGACACATTGGACAGAAATTTGGCTCTATGTATTGTCATGAAAGCGTATGCATCCAGGTTGAAAAGCATAATATTATTGATAATTAATTGAAAGAAAATTTCCAATCTCATAACTTGGTTACATTTAAGGAAATATTTCACAAAAAGGGATTGTCACATTGATTTGCGAATTTTTTTTCATATTTATTCATTTTATTCATATCGATACAGTACAATGGATTTATTATATAGGTCTAATTTTGTACATGATTTATACCTGTATTAGAAGGTTATAATAATAGGGTTGGTAGACTCCCTGATTATATTCAAATTTAACATAGACCTGGTATAAGGTGACTTCGTTTTGACTTTATTGTAACATTAATATAAAACAAAGTAGAACAACTGTTATTACGCAAAACATGAGGCTACGACCTCATTGAGACAGGCAGGCGTTAGAATTCACGCAGTAATGCTCTAGAGGTCTGTCGTCACGGCAAAGGGATGTGCTCTTTTAGTTACCATTTTGTTTTTTTAAATGTTCAACCCTGAACAGAGTAGTTTTACAGACGAGTTATTTGTACAAGTCCTCGTGTGTCGCGTGTTACGTGTGCGCGCGCGAGAACACGCGCTTTCTCCAGCATCGCTCATCTTACGAACACGTTTCTGTCGGGTTGCTTTTAGTGATTTGTAACCTTTGTTTATTACAATGATAATTCAATGGCCTTTTTACTGAATTTTTTTTTTATTAATAAGTTTTTATTACACATATATTTTTTTCATGTATCTTTATCCAAACAATCCGCAGACAACAAAGACTGCAGTTAATAAAACAACTGTAAAGTATTCAAAAAAAAATATGAGTTTGTAATAATATTAGTTTTGCCGAATAACATTTTTTTAATACACACTTGAATTGAACTTGATAATTAATTAATATTAACATAATTGAATTAAATTTAATACCTAACACCCGGCTAGGAGAATAACTAATATTTGTTTCTGATCTTATGTGTACCTACATCAAAACGAAGATTTCTTTAAATCACTTATCATTGTAATCTAAATAACTAAATACAAATTGTGACCTGTAAATTTCACAATTTCATCAGATCTATATTGTGGGTACTGATTATATAAGAACTAATAATAACTTATTGAGTTGATAATCGCGACCGTGAAATAGAATCGATCACTTTTAATTATCATCATGATGATGATGTGATTGAGATGATGTGCACTTGTGATTAAAATACGGTGATCATTGACCTAGGATGTTGGAACTGGACCGTGAGAAATGACCCCCTAGAATGCCCGCGGGTCCGTCCATCCTAAGCTGAGCTTGGATTCTCGATGATTCCAAGCATCTGATCTGGAAGTCTGAGTTTGAGTTCACTATGGCTAGAAATAGCTCGATCCGTTAACACATTACAGTGCCTGATCTCCATTGTAGATCTTTTCTTCAAAGAATCGCTTCTCTGCCGCTACAAATTAAGTGATGTATTTATTTCAAACATCTGATATAATCTACAGCAATAGCCCTTCGACGTCCCCATATAGGGACATTCGGACACTTCCAACCCCAAAAATATAATTTCCGATATTCTTTTTCCAGCGTATCTCTTTTTTGATAATCGTTCTCGTCTATTCTCAAGATCGCCAAAGATTCGACTTTTTTTTAGGAATGAAATAAAAAATTGCTATGATCTCAAGTATATAAACCATAATTATTTATCATAGACACCGTAATAGACCGCGCAACGATGGAATAAATTCATCAACAATCCTGTCGTAATTTTTATAAATGGTCATCTCTGTTTTGCAATCTCAATAAACAATTTTACGCAAAGCAAAATTACTTGAGGATTTAGTGTTTTTTTAAAACTGGACATTGTTGTAGAGACACGACAAATATTTTATCTTTTATAACTGTAATGTATTTTTGTATGTTTGTTTATAATTAGGATATTAAGTAATACATTTTGAACACATCAACCTTATCTAAACTAAGCTTTAGATTCGATTGGTTGCTTATAAAATATGAATTACGATGTCTAGTATCAGGAGTGGTTTATGGTCAACTCGGCACAGATAATCATCATCATACTGCCTATTCCAGACGCGAAATACTTATGTGTTCCGGTGTAATTGCTCCATTACGTAACACGATTGATACCTCAATGTAATAAAGGCACATGCGTTATGTGATCTAGAACCTATAGATCTACTTAACAAACGGGACGGCTCTCATTTTGACCCAAAAATATACCAAGCTATTCATCACGTTTCAATTATATGCACACGGAGACTACATCGATACTAACGCTTGAAACACTATAATGAAAATTCCGATTTCTTGCTGTAGTATTGAAATTTTATCATGATTGATCAGAAGTGCTGTGCAGACCTATTCTATATCTAATATTTCATATTTTTTCTGTATGTTCTGATTCTGAATGTTTTCCTACCTATTCGCTGGTAGCCTAAGCTATTCCAGCTACGACCGGGCGGGTAGGTCACGCGCTCAACCTGCGAGTCTTTGCTAACACTAGTCCTAGCAAAAACAGTGCTTCGCAGAATCTACCACGGGATCAAAATCGTGACTTACTAAGTCGAATTCGAAGATCCGGTGAGAAATTCAGTGGGCTAAGTAGTATATATTTCAATTGCCATTTTGGCGTTTAAATATTGTTTCTGAGTTGAAATAATGTTTACGTGGTTTTTTTTTTTAAATAAATAAATTAACTAAACAGGTGTGATCTTATACATCACGTAACAACAGTAACACGAGCTTCGTCTGTAACATGTCACTTTCACCGGTAGGAACTGAGACCGGTTTTAGACAACTTTCCGCTTCGTACGCCACTCCGTTGTGAGGTCGTTCGTTGACCCGTGATTGATACGACCGAATTTTACAGATTTTACCGCCTTTTTCAACGTTAACCGTCGATATATCGACTCTCTATTAATCGTCGGAATACCGATTATGGCGCAGTTTGATTATAGGTATTAGGTATCGACCTGCACGGATATGTCTTAGAGCGCGCACGTTTAATTTCATAATATTTATAAATAACCATTTAAAATTATTTTGCTGTGAATTTATCATTGATTTTTGTATTTTTTTTAAGTTTTTTTTTTTCAAAAATTACTCTTTTCTACTTTATATCTAAGTGAAAATAAGCTCAGCCCTAAAATGGTTGAATATAAATTATTTTGCTGTGAATTTATCATTGATTTTTGTAATTTTTTTTAAGTTTTCTTTTTTTTCAAAAATTACTCCTTTCTTCTTTATATCTAAGTGAAAATAAGCTCAGCACCAAAATGGTTGAATAGAAATTAGATGAAAAAGACGAAATCGCTGTACCATTTATTGTTGTAGATTTGACTACAAGTTCACGCCTCACCTCAACATGAATTCTAGACTGATCTCGAAGTCTCAATAACATTGATATTAAACAATTCGGATACGCGCGAGTTCGAACAAGACAGACGCAATTAAAACTCCATCCATTTTCACTGTACGCCTCCTCGAGGAATGAGTAATGAGCCAAGGTGCGCATACTAAACAACAGAGTTTCCACAAAACGTAGAAAGTTTTGCTTTCGTCAGAATTGTCATAGATGTTTTATTTAAAACCGAGATACGGGAGTCGGTTACGAATCATTATTTAAACTACGCGTCCAATGGAAATTTTTCGGTATTAGATAAGGAACAGTTGTGGAAACTGGTGGTAGGACCTTTTTTTTATTGATTAAATGGGTGGATGAGCTCACAGCCCACCTGGTGTTAAGTGGTTACTGGAGCCCATAGATATATGCAACATAAATGCGCCACCCACCTTGAGATATAAGTTCTAAGATCTCAGTATAGTTACAATGGCTGCCCCACCCTTCAGACCGAAACGCATTACTGCTTCACGGCACCTCTTGTGAGTCCGTAAGGGTAAGTACCACCACCCTGCCTATTTCTGCCGTGAAGAAGTAATGCGTTTCGGTTTGAGGGGTGGGTCAGCCGCTATAACTATACTTGAAACCTTAGAACTTATATCAAGGTGGGTAGCGCATTTACGTCGTAGGTGTCTATGGGCTCCAGTAACCACTTAACACGAGGTGGGCTGTGAGATGGGTGGACGACCCATCTAAGCAATAAAAAAATCAGGAAAGGTCGTATATCGAGCTAGAGGGAATCCTGAAGGAAGTAGTCGAATTAGCGGGGTTAGGCAATCGGAGACCATAAATAAAACCAATCTAATAAATATCTAAAAGGGATGTCGATTGAATTAAAACAAATTGTTTCATTAAGCAAATTTTTAATTTTATTCCAATTTATTTTTATTACACAATCTACCTACTATAACGGGGAAGTCGTTCGTGAACATGGGTTAAGCAAGTATTGCCTTAGCAAAATATTAGCTGTTCGTAAAGATTTGCGCCGTTGTTTTCGATATGAATCGCAGATTTTATCCTTGGCTCATCATAACGTCAAATTGACACTTTTATGGTTTAATAATAAAACTTATTATACAAATACATACAACTTGCTTTAAATATATGTATTTATTGCTTAGATGGATGGACGAGCTCACAGCCCACCTGGTGTAAGTGGTTACTGGAGCCCATAAATATCTACAATGTAAATGCTGCCACCCATCTTGATATATGAGTTATAAGGTCTCAGAATAGTTACAACGGCTGCCCCACTAATAATAATACCACTAAAAATAATAAATAATAATATAATTATGTAGAATTAGGATTGTGGCACATAAAATAAAATTATTCCTTTTTTGCATTTTTTCCCTAATTTTCTGTATTATAATAATTAAAAAATATTTGACACCTTTTTTATGCCTTGCTCATTCAATCATCTTCACCATCTTCCTTTTCTCTGTCATTCTGTCTGTCATTCCCTCTTCCCTTTCTTACCGTTTTCTCTCACTCACATCTTAACGCTCCGTCCCACACTCTTTTCATAAGTTCCGTTCTGACCAATCCTACATATATTACAACAGAAATAGTTGTATACCCATACGTAAGACAATTAAGAGTCACAGCGCCAATAAAACAGTAAGTCATTATGTTCTCTTATAAAATAGTTATAGCTTGCAAAACACAACACAAACAAAATACACAACGTTATGTACAAACTTTCAAGTAAATAAATACATTGCTCAATTCCACTGTCTCCTGCAGTTGCGAAACAGTGCAAGACCGCGTCAATAGGCTCACGTATCAAGAATGCGCTTTCATTCCAACGATGCGTCACGATGTGGGAGATGATACAGTGTTTATAACTCACGATACGATAGCGACACGATCCGTTAATTACTTTATGTTTTGTCGTTTCCTTAAAGGGACTTTGTGTCAAAAACTTTAATGGTAAACTTTCTGTTATATCGTACATTTTTCACTTCATCATCATCAACATCATCAGCCTGTATCTCTCCATTGTTGGATGTAAGCCTCTCCCATAGTCCACTACAATGGACAGTTCTCCACCTTCCGCATCCAATATTTTCCAATATATCGCTGCATGTCATCGGTCCAGATCCAGCCAAGTCCTGGTCCAGCGAGACGCCCTACGCTGCGCTCACCGGTACGCGATATCCGGTCCAGAGCCCGTCTGCTCCATCGGCCTTTGGGTCTGCGACACGTATGTCCGACCCATTGCCCATCTAGGCTGCTAATCTTTAGGGCTATTTTACTTTGATTCTTCGACGGATTTCCTCATTTCTGACTGGATCCATCAAAGAAACTCCGAGCACACACTTTTTATAGCACGCTGAGCGGCTTTGAACTCACGGACCAGACCTACGGCCTACGACATACATTTTTTACTTCGAAGTTACATATTATTCAAATAGATGGACAGATGCATTAAGTGGTCACTCCTAATTTCAAGCAGAATACTGCGGTCGACTTTGCGATATCTCAATTGCATCATAATGGCTTAACTGTTATGAATTGATATAAATAAAACAGACCCTATTAAAGCTCATTAATATAAGACAGTGTTGTGCAATAGTAGCTGCTATATGGATAGTGTCAGGATGATAGTATCAACGTGAGCGGGCTAACAACACGACCTACTATCAGTATAGTAACCGGCAAACTTCGTGAGCAAATGACCTTGACTGCGCAGAACCGAATTTTAGATCACTTTGGTGGTGAGGGTGAGGCGCGACGGCAGGGGAAATCGTATCGAGCGCGTTATTGGTAGAATCTGGTAGATCAGTCGAACCTTGCGTCCCGCACCGCGCCCTCATTCCGCTTGCTCCCAAAAGTACGCTTGCGTACAGTGAAAAGTCTATTAATATTAATCGTTGAAGTTATTTGTTATAATTATTATTGTTTGTTGATTTTGTTGTTATTGCTATTTGTTGAGTGTTTCTTGATTTTTTATAAAAAATATACTATGCCACGTCAAACTGGTGTAGTATTAAAAAGACAAGCTAGAAAAATGGTGTACGACGTATATTGCTTTCTTAAAAAGCAGGGAAATAATGATATGGAAACGGTAAAAGAGACTTCAGAGGCAACAAAAACATCAGTCAGTACTGTTAGGCGTATTATTAATGAAGCGAAGGGCTCTAACTTGCTCGCCGTGTTTCGTACTCCAGGTAAAAAAAGATCAGGGAAGAAGAAAGTTACCGGAATTGATAGTTTCGACCAATCTGCAATAAAAAGATGTATTCATAATTATCACATAACAACCCAATTGAAATGGCTTGGGCAGCTATTAAAGGGTATGTCAGTAGCAAAAATGTCAACTGGAGCACTGGCAAAGTAATAGAGCTAGTGAAGGAAAAGGTCGCGGCGATGGGTGCTCCGGAATGGGGTAGATTATGTCAAAAGATAAAAGAGATTGAGGCGGAGTATGTAAAAAGTGATCATGTGGTAGATTTAGTCACTGATGAGTTTGTAATTTTTGCTGACGATGATTGCGACACGGATGAAGAAAGTAGTGATGATGATGATGGTCATGATTATGATAGCGAAAAAACAATTACAAATACCAGCTCAGCTTCAGCTGATCCAAGACCTGGCACCAGCTCTAGTTTTGACCTAATGGAAGGAATATCTATTTTACCCCTAGATTAAATTACTACAATTATTAACCTGTATTTTTTGTTCATGTACTAATAAATATATAAATAAATACATATTATGTTGTTTTTAATAACTTAATAACATTTTTGTACGTAATTGTACGATGCGCGAACTTACCCCCACTACGTCAACTAATGCTCAAGAAGTTTGCCGAGTATTATACCTAACTTGCAGTTCTGTTTCCAGAGACCATATTAGCTGCATATTACTTATGCTATAGTATTATTATGTGATCTAAAAATATATATGAAAAATCGTATCGAATATTATAACACATGAACTAATTCAATGCTATTTAATTATTGTTCATAACAATACTTTTATTAATTGCATTACATGAAAACTAATTAGATTCTTCTGAAGCTATTTCATAAGTTACATAACATTAAGCAAATTATTAGTTTTTATCTACCATCATATAAATTTAAATTTTCATCTTTGGATTTTTCCGCATGTGGAATCGTAGATAGATATTCAAAAATGATTTCGAACTCTATTACCTTAAGAACTACATTTCAATATATTGTCTTTAAAATAACAGCAAATATTAGCACTTGATTCTTCAAATTAGCACTTTTTTCACTTTTAACAGAACTTTATAACACATGTAATTGGTTTTCTTTTTGTGAAATGCTGTTTTAAGATATTACATTGTATAATACTGTTGACTTTATCGTGCTAAATATTTAGTAAGTAATGTAGTAACACAACTATGTACAATATATACCTATCATATTACAACATTGCACTTATTAACTGTGAATTTAATTTATTATCTATTAACAATAAGAATAAGGATATATGCCGACAGATGTATTTACACTCATTTGGAGCTCTATTTAGGATTACTTCCTGTATAACTGGGCTCAAAAGTGGGGCACAACCCCAACTAAATTCGCGAATAAAACGAATAAACTCTAAAGGCAGTAATTTTTCCCGCTCATTTTGAAATCGTTTAACCAATCTCTGAACTGTTTCATTATTATTATACGCTTGTAGATGAGCAAGCTATTGACGTAATAATAACCCAAGCTGTTCGTCACGTCATAAACCTAATAGTCGTGATTACGATAGATTCAAAATATGTAAGTTGTTTTTAGGAAATCTGAAAATACAAGTATCCGTGTCCAGTTTCATATTAAAGTTACATATGCATTAGGCCAGGGACGGAACTAGTTATATTTTTAAGTAAATGACGTATTGAGTAACCTTAAGCTTTCTTTTCTATTTACAGATAGAAAATGATTTCGAAGTAAGAAGACAGCCACCTGCACAACACCCTGGCTTCAATGAGCACCAAACGAGGTTCGGCCTGAACTCACCTCTGCAGAGCTTCCAGCAAGCAGGTCTACTGACCAGTCCCGCGCCGACACTGCAGTACCAGCAGCAACCTTACCCGCAACTCCAACAGCCATATGTTCCGCAATTCAACGGTCTTCTAACACAGAACATTCCATCGCAGAACTTACCGATTCAAAACATTCCTAATGTTGGCGGTCAAGGCACTTTGCAATTGCCTAGCAATGCTTTCCAATTTAGTCCATCCCAGAGCGCTAACCCTGCACTGCTGCAGAACAACTACCAACAGAACATTAGACAGCTATCACAACAGACACAGAACATTTTACCGCAAGCCGCCCCCACCTTACCCACCTATCAAAACATACCCACATCACAAAATCCACCTGTTTTTAATCCCAATCCACCACAGCCCGTAAACATCGGACAGCAAAATCCTACCGCTGCTTTCCTGCCAACCGTAGCAGCAGCTCAAAGTCAACCTATTTTCAACAGACCCAATCCCATTACTATCCAACCGGCCCCAAATCTAGCTCCTCAGAATCCCCTAAATCTTAATAATGGTCAAATACCCTTCCAATCAACGATAAATCAACAAGCACCTGTGTATTCAAACGAACAAATACAAAGTATCCTAGAGCAACAATCGAAAGAAAATTTAGAGAAATTGAAAGAACTTCAAGAAAGAGCACGTATCATTCAGAAACATCAGGAGTTTGTTGAAAAGCAACAACAGAAACAACAGGTACAAGTTCAGAAACTACACGAAGAATTTGTTAGTAAACAAGCTACTAAAACCGTTCCGACAATACCCACGACGGAAAGCTACGATTACTATACCAACAGGCAGGTAGAAAAGACTAGCAGCAGACCCATTCAGCCTCACGAGACGGATTTATTCAGGAAAGCTGTCGAAATGTACGAAAAAGATCATCCGACTACAACGACATCGACCACAACGACTACCACGACCACAACGCCGGCACCACCGACGCGCAGGTACACAGCGAGACCGAAATCCAGAACCAGACATCCGCCTCAGGACAGAAACAAACAAAAATTGTACAACGAAATCAAAAATCTACTAGAGGAAAGCGAAACCAAAGGATTTGATGACAATCTGAGAGCTAAAAGTGCTGAGCTACTACAGAAACCAGACATTCTGAAGCAACTTAAAGTAGCCTTGGCCGAAAATCCTGAGGATTTTAATGGCAAGAACTTCACATCTCGAGAAATCAATCTGAACGGACAGAAGTTTGAAGTCATCAGGACGACGAACCCTAATCTTATTCCGAAGGGAGCGATCACGGCAGAAAGTTCAAATTTAGCGCACATATCGTCCGCAGTCCGTGAATTACAAAAAGACAATCGAAACACCTTTGAAGATCTGACAAAAGGCGTTTTACCTCCAGGAGCGAATTTTGAACTCGTCAAACAGGCAGAGAACGGCAAACTCGAAGAGGTTTCCAAAATACCAACTGATTTGCAAAACAAAAAGAAAGTAACGTTTGTTTTCCTCGAAGAACAAGACGATGGATCATATAAGGTTAAAGGAGTGAAAGCGAACGGTCAACAGACTGAAGAAGGTCCTGAAGTCGAAAATATTTTAAATAAGATTAAGAGGGGCGAAATACAATTACCAGGACCGACTAAAATTTCCAATAGCTTATTCGTAGGTAGTACAACTACAACTACAACTACATCTAGACCGTCGACTGAATCCAATGACTACGTAGCGGCCTCATCACACCTACCTTCGAGCTACTCGAGCTATGTAACAGCATCTAGTCACGGGACAAGCGGACTGACCAGTCCCATCTATACAACTCCAACACCCACCTACCAGAGTCACCGTTCTCAATCAACAAGAACTACATCGCAGCAGACGCAACCCTACGTACCCCCGACTGTAGCAGTCTCCACTACAGAAAGACATGCAGCCAAATCGAGTTCTCCATCATATGAATACTCGTCGAGCAGAAACAGCATCAGCCATGCTCCAAGGATCACATATCCTAGTTCCACTTTCTCAACTATCATCAACTCGACCCCGACCTATAGGACAACACCCAAAGACTTGGTTATCATTGGATCTAGTACAGCCCCTACTACTTATAGCGAACCAACTCCACATTTTAATGATAGAGAAGCAAACCCAGGTCTTGTGGAAATTTTGAAAGAGAACGGACTATTTGCGACTGCGAAGTATCTGAAACAATCGGGTTTAGATAGTATCTTGAATGAAACCGGACCATACACGATCTTCGCCCCGACCGACAAGGCGTTTAGGACGTTGTTAGTTCAGCTCGGCGGACCTGACAAAGCTGAAGAGAAGTTCAAGGACAATCCACGGTTACTGAGTGGTGTAAGTTTCATTTGGTTTTACCAGTTCCTTGTAAATCTTCAATATCAAAAACTAACCACAAATACTAACTTGACCCACAGCTGCTTCTCCACCACGTCATCCCAGGAGCTTTCGACATCGGATCCCTGCAGGATGAGATGACCGGTGTCTCCCTCGCCGGCACCCAACTCAGAGTCAACCAATACGATATGCACGACGTCGAGTGGAATGAAGTAAAGGTCACCACCATCAACGGCGCCAGGGTGCTGGAGGACAAAAAGGACATCCATATCCCACAGGTGAACTTTTATTATGAGAGCTGTTTGGAGATGTTGCAGTGACACTTGTGCCAACTCCGTAATTGGTTGTGCCAACGAAATGTCCGCCAATATAAAACATCGGAAAATCGGTCTGTAAGGTATTAATTACATAGAAGAAATCAGCTGAATATGCTATAGCGAAAATAGTTGTTATTGTTATACAAACAAATAAATAAAAAACAACAAAATCACATAAACAACAAATACTCTGAAATACCGGAAATACCACATAGAGAAAACTTTGACTTTATTAGATTCCTTTTGATTGATTAATGTTCGTAAATTTTATGGTTAGTAATAATGACAAAGAGATTAAATGATCTATATCGAATGTAAGCAGGTTTTAATGGTGAAAGAATTACTGGTGGTAGGACCTCTTGTGATTCCGCACGGCTAGGTACCACCATCCTGCCTATTTCTGCCCTGAAGCAGTAATGCGTTTCGGTTTGAAGTGCGGGGCAGCCGTTGTAAGTATACTGAGACCTTAGAACTTATATCTCAAGGTGGGTGGCGCATTATAGATATATGTCTATGGGGTCAGGTAGCAGATAACACCAGGTGGGCTGTGAGCTTGTTCACCTATCTAGGCAAAAAAAAAGTTCAG
Source organism: Bombyx mandarina (assembly GCF_003987935.1). Next base: position 246,434 of record NW_021011497.1, read on the forward strand.
TTCTTCAGTTCGTCGTTTAAAATTGCAGGGCATTGCTCACGCGGTAGACAGGGTTATGTTCCCGCTACCCGTCGGGGACCTTGTGCAGACCCTGCAGGCGGACCGCGACCGCAGGTTCACCACCTTCCTGAAAGCGCTCCAGGCCAGCGGCTTCATCGACACGCTGGCCGGTGGGTGTCCAACTGTTCCTTCACTTTCTTAATCCTACAGACTACAGAAACCAGAACCAGTAGATGATATTGTACGAAATTCAAAGGAAATACAGTTAGAGCATGAGGTCAAAATGATGAGAGTTTAATTGGGAGACCGAGCCAGTGTCTGATTCTAGCATTGAACTGGCCCAACAGTATAACTTTGATGTTAAGTCAAAAACAGAGTTTTCTTGTAAATTTTGGGTGAAATGTCATACAATACAGAACTTTAATAACGACGCTTGCAAAAGTCATTACACGATGACGGCGTGGCGCAAGTCCGCATGGTCCCTCTAGCTCGCATGGTTCTCGACAATGCATTATGTCACATGCCTCATGGTGGTTACATACACGTGCCGTCCGTGAACCCGCAAGCACCGCACACAGCACGTGCATTTGTTGTAACAACTGTACACAAAACCCGCCCTAGCTAAATCTCCGCATTTACTTCAGAAAGCAAAACATACACGGTATTCGCGCCGACGGACGCGGCGTTCGCGCGCCTGCCCCCCGCCGAGCTGGCCCAGCTCACGGAGCGCGCGCGGGCGCACGAGCTGGTGGCGCGCCACGTGCTGCCCGGCACGCTCTACAGCGCCGGCATGCGCTACTACCAGCTGCGCAACTCTATGGAAGACGCTAAGCCCCTCACGCTGCAGAAAAACTCTGGTAAGATAGGAGACTGCACTCCGCAGCCCGCCCTGATGTGTCACTGTGTGTATTACTGGTAGTAGGACCTCTTGTGGGTCCGTACGAGTAGGTGTACCACCACCCTGCCTATTTCTGCCGTGAATGCGTTTCCGTTTGAAGGTTGGGGCAGCCGCTGTAACTATCCTGAGACCTTAGAATTTACATCTCAAGGTGGGTGGCGCATTTACGTTGTAGATGTCTATGGGCTCCAGTAACGACTTAACACCAGGTGGGCTGTGAGCTCGTCCACGCATGTAAGCAAAAAAAAACCTACCCACAGATGAGTCACTGTGTGCACATTTCGTATGAGATTAAGACCTGGTCAGCAGCTAGAACTAGAACAGTCACAAGTTCTTGAAGTATTTCAGACATTTTAATATATCTATAATCAGAGATAAGCAGTCGATTTTCCTTGGACTGCACAAATACAATTGCACATTATGTATTTAATTTTGCAGGTCGCATTAAAGTGAACAACGCGCAAGTGGTGACGCACAATATCCCGGCAACGAACGGCGTCATACACGCCATCGACAACGTGCTGTAGGGGCGAGGGCGCGCGGGGGGTGGCGGGGGAGCGCGGGGGGCGCCCGACCGACGCAGCTCGACACTCGTCCCGCGACACGAGAGGTCAATGACCCCGCGAGTCAGCTGTCACGTCGCTCACAACGTTCGCAACAACAGTTTTGTTTTTAAGTCGTTTATTCGTTTTCTTCGAGGACGATGCCGCCGCTCTCTGTAGACAACACAAGCGCCTAAAAATACAGTTTAAAAATTATATAGATTAGCATATACTTTTTCAACGTAAAATACTATTTTTATTTTGCTAAAGGTCTTCAGAGTTACGTATTTTAAAATTAAATGTTGTTTTCACATTATAAAAGTCACGGAAAGCATTGTGTTGTCTGCGTTCTCTACGGCGTTTCATTTTTCATATAGTCGAAGCTTATTTCATCAGATTCCATTATATTCATTGAACGGTACACATTGAACCGCGATAAATTAATATTATTGTTAAGACTGTAAATATAAATTAGGATGTAATGATAATTTATATGCGTTTTGTAAATAAACTACCTAATTAATTAAATACTTGATTTTTATTTTTCCTTTATAAATGTTTACAACAAAAAGTTAAATAAACAATTTATTTAACTTTAAAAACATATGTGTGGAGTTTACAAGAGGTAGAATTAAGACGAGAATTATTCTATTCTCATTCTCTCGGCGCCTAAGCCTTTATTATATGTTTGTGTCTCTTTCTAGTGTAGCTATTTTAGTGTCATTATGTGAGTTACAAGCTACAAAGTTACCAAATGAATTTGGACTTGAAAAAGATGTGTTTTTTTACATAATATGGTTAAATAAAGACCAAAAACATCAGTACCTTTTGATAAGTATTTTGTGAACATGGGACTAGTCGTGTTTCACGTGAACGACTTACCTATTTCGAGTTGGACGGGTGGAACAGCCGTTGTTTAATAAATGCATTTGAGACGTCAACCTCACATCTCAAGGCGAGTGGAGGCATTCACGTTGTGATAATTATGGGGACGATACATTTAATACGAGCTTAGTCATGTACTCGACTGCCCAACTAGTTATAAAAAAAACACTATATTATGTTTTTTTAATTTTATACAAAACTGTACAACAGGAATGCATGATTTTTAGGCTGTTTATTTAATTACTAAGTTTTGTTTCAAACTTAAATATCAAGATTTAAATATTGTTATTTTGTATATATACTTATGGTTTATTGTTCCGAGCTTCAGATAAAAAGAACTGGACCGAGCCTAATGAAAATGTTTTTTCAGTTTGCGATAAAATAAAATAAATAATCTTATCAACTACATACCTACGACAGTTAAAGTCGAAGATAAGGCAAACAAATCCATTTAATTCACTGCTAAATGCGTAAAAGTAATTAACCTATTAATTGCATTGATATGCCTTAAATCGCACTAATTGACTCCGCAGACGACCATATAAATAGCAATTTCTGTATTGTTTCTGATCGTTTTTTAAATGATAAAAATCAATTCAAGAAACTTTTCTCTTTAAAAACTTTACAAACCTTAACCGAACCGTACAATAATTACAGTGCTTGTTGGGCGATAGCTTATCAGCATTCAATTTTATTTAAATATATGTAAACAATGATAAAATATTGCAAATACGCAGCTCGCGATTGACCAAAAACAATTCACTAGCAATTGGAAACGCGTGTAAAAAATTTGAACATTAAAAAGAATGCGTTTTGTAAGAAATAGATCTGGCAACAGAATTTAAAAGCTATAGTCGCATCTCTCAAGACGAGTACACAGAGCGTATTATCCTCTAGACAAGGCCGACATAGAATTAAACTAGGTAGGCCTTTCTCGGCTATTTCTTTTTTAAATAAATACATACATGTTGATTTTGCACAAACTTGTGATTGAAAAAGAATATACTACCATATAATTTTATATTTTAATTGTTTCGCTCGATACGAGTAACCAGGCGTTAAATATTTAAAGACTTCAAAAACACAACTTACTTGATCTTAATTTTAAATAAAACGGCGTATTAAAAAAGTTAATACTAGAATTTATTAAGTAGTCACACACACACACTCAGTCACACTCAAGATTTAAAATTCAAGTTCGCCAGCATCATCTTGAGTTTAGCTATTTCGTCATCTTTCGCAGCGAGCTCCTCTCGCAACGATCTGATCGTGTCATCTTTATTCTCGGCCAGGGTCTTGAGTTCCTCCAGCAGCTGGGCTGTGTCCAGTCTCTTGCCGGGCTTCCTTTGCACCAGTTTGCCGATGATATGAGCAATTTTAGGGTAGTTGGCAGTGAGATGAGCTGGTATCTGACCTTTGCGGAGGTCGGTGATAGTTTTCACTCTTTCCATATCAGTCACAAATGGTTCTACCAACTCAAGTAATATTATACCCAGACTGTACATGTCGCTCTGAAAATTGAAAAGAAATAGTTAATTAATAAAACAGTACCTGTACAATACGGTATATACCAGCTCTGTGATCAGAAAAATCATTTTAAATGTGTTTTTCGGTGGCCATTTCGTCGTTATTAGGGTTACATACAAGGTCAGATAATGATCAGACCAGATAAGCAAGCACAGACTCAGCCCTGGGAGGTAAGCAGCCCTGGGAGGTAAGCAGACCTCAAAAGACTTAAAATTTCAACTCATAGCATGAAGATAGATATTAACGTTAATGTGCTGTATAATTGAACAAGTATCCAGAGATACAGTACTTGTTCATAGAAAAAATGGAAATCTTAATTTATTAAAAGCACGGGTGACATTGGTGAAGGATGAATGAAGTCCCATGTGACAAGACAAACTTTTGTGAGGCAACTGCTCTATTTTCTTTATGTTACCGATTTTGAAAATGGCATATTTCATTAATAATTAAAAGTTAAACTGCAGTGTATATTTAACAAAACAAATTTCAATTACATTACTTAAATTTTAAAAATAATTAAAATCACAACTAATTAATTTTTTATCAGTGCTCATTGCTTAAACTGAATATAAACATTCCTACCTTCCAGACGTGTTTAATCATAGAACAATTAAAAAGATTAAGAGACTCTACAAAATTGCGCCGTTATGATTTAGTGAGAGACTTCTTATTATTTCTTATTATAGCCGCAGCTCACTAATATTATTGTACGATCAACTCACCTTTGGATTGCACTGCCCGTCCAGTTGCTCGGGCGCAGCATACATATGTGTACCGAGTGCCAATCCACTATGGGACTGCTGTAACGGGCAGGCCAGACCAAAATCACCCAACTGCACCAACAAGCCACCTTCATGTGGCGCCACGAATACATTACTCGGCTTTATGTCGTGGTGGATAATACCACGGGAATGTATATAATGAAGACCACGCACCAGTTGAGTGAACATGTCTATCAGCAGGTCAATGTGATTAATGCTCGCTGGGTACGCGATATCTTTAGCCTCAATTGGAGATTCACACACATGTAACGGCAGAGTGAAATCGTCGGAACCTTTTCGCGACAGTAACATATGGTTGTTGCGCTCGTCAAGCCACTGCTTCAAAGTTTGCTGACAGAACGTCATCTGGATGAACAAGGTGGCCCATTTAAGGTTTATACGAGAGCAATTTTCGTACTCCTTACTGGAAAAGAGATTGCAAACGGCATTCTCCTCCTGCGAAACGGACTCGTCATCGCTGTCAGAAACCTGCAGTTCTTCGTTCGAACTGTTCAAGTTCTCGAAGCTGTTGGAGTTCTTGAAGGAAATAACGAAGTCGGACAGGCTCTTGTTTTTGGTCAACTCCTTGGAGTTGTGAGTCTTGAATGAATTTATTACGTTGGGATGTGCTGATGATATGAGGTCAGAGCTTAATGAAAACTCGTCACTGTCGGTGTCCATTTGATATTTGCCTTTCTTTTTAACTGTAGACTCTATCATGGGTTCAAGCCACGCTGCCTTATAGTTTACTATGTTCGGGTGATTGAGACTGGCTATTGTTTTGACTTCCGACAAATGACTCATGATAGAGTCGACGTCTGAAGATTTAATGTATACTTTTTTGACGGCATACTCTACGCCATCTAGTCTGTGTCGCGCTTTGAAAACGCTCCCGAAGCCTCCACCAGCTATGAAGTAGAGCTCCTCAAATTCTCTATGGTATCTTGACCATTCAAGTCCAGACGGCTGAACTATAGGCCAAGTTGCTGGCAGTATTATCGGTATCTCTGTTCCGCTGGCGACCGTCACAAGCTGATACAAGGCTCTCTGATATTGACTTCTCATAGCTTCAAACTCTCCCATAGCATACGAATTGTCAATCAAGTTCATACTATGAAGTTTCTCACATATTTTGTTGTAAAGCTGATTGGCTACAATACTGTCTTTTTGTAACAATGAACACAATTGTTTAACGAGTGATTGAACTAGGAGGCTGATTGGGGTTGTGGTTGGGGCATTGATGACATCAATCTGTTGTCTACTCTGCTGTACGAATGACTCATGGTGACTAGCCGATATGCCTGAAAAATAATATTACGGTTTTACATAACAATAAAACCGATATTATGTGCCGAGAAGGAAAACATACAGCATTGTATTATGAAGAAGCAGTGTGTACTTAGCTTAAATTCCTTGTCTATGTCCAACCATGGACAGTCAATTTAGTTCCATCTTTAGCCGCTAGGTGCTGCCAGCAAGTATAAAGGAAGCGCAGCCATCTTTGATCTTCATAGTCTTCACCAGGAAGAACTTCCTGCAATGCTGTATGTTTTCCTTCTCGGCACATAATATCGGTTTTATTGTTATGTAAAACCGTAATATTGATGTGCCTTTGGAAAACATACAGCATTGTATNAATACTCGTAATGATTGCAAAATAACACTCATAGAAACACAAAATAAATATTTTTTGCAATTAATAAGAAGTCGAATAAATATTTGTGGATTTGCGACTTCACAGTACGAAAGTACACAACGCTATGAAGATCAAAGATGGCTGCGCTTCCTTTATACTTGCTGGCAGCACCTAGCGGCTAAAGATGGAACTAAATTGACTGTCCATGGTTGGACATAGACAAGGAATTTAAGCTAAGTACACACTGCTTCTTCATAATACAATGCTGTATGTTTTCCAAAGGCACATCAATAAAGAAGTTGTTACTAGTGAAACATGTATATTTATTTTAACCACGTCACAGGATTTCATTTCAATCTCGGCCATAGGCGGAAAAGGTAGTGATCCTTTAGCTTACAGTTCTTGTTTTTTTAGACAGAAAACTTCTGTTTGTTTAAGTGATTTATGTTAAATACTTCAATTTCTGTCTTAAACCTTAACATTAATATTATCTGATGATTCTTTACATAACATTTTAATATAAAGGGATAATTATACAAGAGCCCGTGAACCCCAGACCTTCGTTATTTTATAAAAGCTCAAAGTTTGTCAGCGCATGCTCCCAACACAGGTAAGAACGATGGACTATTATGAAGTTTGGACCGTGGCTTTGTTAGGTGAACGGTACTAAAAGTGTGTAATATACCGATTTAAATTCATCAAATAATAAAGTGAGATTTTTTTGGTAATACCTTCAGAATATTATGAAAAATCACGTTATTCATTGCCAGACACCCTTAATGTTTTTTTTTTTTTTTATCCTACCTAAGCTGATAGCCCTAGCGGCTATGTCAGCGTAACCCTAACTTTAGTAGGTGAGCTCACGGGGCTCAAACCTGACGATGTTGCTAACACGAACCCTAGCAAGAGTCGTGCTTCGCAGAATCTACCACCGGATCGGAAACGCGACCCACTGAGAAGATCCGGCGAGAAACTCAGTGGGCTGTGTCTGAGAGTTAATTTACTCGTCGAGCCCTTCGTCGCAAGCGACGGGTTCGACGAGAACGGTGACCGGTGCTTGAAGTACCTAAAAGCACCGTTAGTGGATCGGGAGGATCCGAGATGACGTGTTTTGGGCGACGTCGACTGCTTTCCATTCTGTCCGCAGGATCGGGAATGTAGTTACCGGCGGCCACGATGAGAGGGTTCTCGTGTCGTGCCGCTTTATCGAAGTGGCGCATGGACGCCGACTGCAGATACTTACTGATGGACTCTAAGTCCAGGTCGTCATGGAGGTCGACGTTCCTGACGAACCACGGGGCTCCGACGGCTATCCTGCAAAAACGGGATTGAATAATTTGAAAGGATTTTAAGTGTATGCGGGCCGCGTGAGCGAACACTACACTTGCATAGGTCATGACGGGGCGTATGCAAGTTTTGTAGAGTGTCACCTTATTTCTAAGGGACATTTTACTTCGCCTACATATCATCGGGTAGAGACGTCCTAGGATGAAGGCGGCACGATCGCGTACCGTCTTGATGTGGGGGCGGAATGTCATCCTACTGTCGAGGGTGACGCCTAAATATTTGACCTTCGGGGCCCACGGTATGGGCTGGTCGAACATCGTGATTGGGCGAACGGCGGGGGCGGGGGTGTTGACGCGCCTAGTCGGGAGAGGGATGCTCAGCGTGGTGTTCGGAGGGCGACCCCTTTTGAAGAGCACCGCTGTGCTTTTCGTGGGGTTAATGTCGATGCGCCACTTCCGGAACCACTGTCCCATGGTGGTAGCTGCGGTCTGAAGTCGTCGATGAAGCAACGCCTTCTTCCTACACGAGTAGTAGATGGCGGTGTCATCGGCGAAGAGCGCCAGATGGGTCTCCGGAGACCGGGGTATATCATTGATATACAAACTAAATAGTAACGGGGAGAGGGCGGAGCCTTGCGGGACTCCGGCTGTGACGTGACGGGGTCGGGAACGCGTTTCCTCGACTCGATATCGGAACGAACGGTTCGACAAGTAGTCTCGTATGATGAGCACGAGTCTGTCTGGCACTCCCATGTTATACAGTTTGTATATCAAACCGTTGTGCCAGACTTTGTCGAACGCCTTCGCTATATCGAAGAAGAGGGCTCCTGTCGGAATGGCCTTAATGTTATTACAATGTTATTACATGAAATTATAATTTTACTTTCGTTATAGTATAAAAAGCTGCTTTTTATGTAGAATACTTAAGTAATAAGTAAATGATGTTTCCTCAATAGCCAGACATTTTTGATACTTCCAACCCCTTGCCAGACAAGCATGTAGGATAGCCGTAGGAGCGAGCGGGAGGCAGTTTATAAACGGGCGGGTGCCAGTGAGATACAAGTGCGAGTATATTGCTTAGTATTTAGTACATGCTTACATCAGCTCAAATAAATTTTTCACTGGCTCTTAGACTATAAATGATTTTTAATCAATAGAAGTGATCATTCAATCATTGGTTATGTGCATTATTCATGATTTATGCTTTAAATCACTATAGCAAATAATTTAAACAATTTTTAACACAAATCACCGTGCTATGACTGTGTGGCTAATATGACAATACATTGTGGAAAGTTGAGATGCACAGTATTATAGTCCAAACTTAATCGAAGATATTTTTTAGAAGAACGTGTCTAAAAACTAAAGTTCCTGTAGTTTTCTTAAAACTACTTAAAGGTCGTAATAGAAAGCCTCATGAAAAAATATTTTATTATTGTTACGCCGGTAAGAGTATCGCCGAATAGTCGAACGAATACCGAAGGATCTAGTAGCACCTAGAACGCTCGAGAAGTACAACGCCATCTATTGTCAGATAGCGGAAACACAATACTAGAGATGTGTTGAATATTCTCGATAATTCTAGGGATGTGGTATCGACTATAAAAGCGTTGTAGCGTTTATGCGTCATGATAATCGCCTTATCGTTGCCGCCGCTGACTATTATCCGAATCCTGATCACGCAGGACCAAGTCACCGTCGTCGCCCTAGACACGTCCTTACGGATCCATCGGATCCAATAACTCTTCCATTAGATACCTTCAGCTCTAACACTAGGAGCAGGCTGAGGAACCCCAGTAACCGTACTCGTCGAACTCGACTAAGAGGTCGACGTGCAACCTAACCCATGCATCAGCCCGCTGAGTTTCTCGCCAGATCTTCTCAGTGGGTCGCGATTCCGATCCGGTAGCAGATTCATTTGCGAAGCAATTGCTCTTGAGTTGTTAGGTCTCCTTCGGAGGCGCTCGGGCAGTTGTTAGCAAATCCCACCCCTCCTGGCTGAGCCTTTGCTCGCCCACCTGTCCTGGTGAAACTGGAAAGGCCTCGGGGCCATCAGTACTCTTTCAATCATAAAAAAACGCAGTCAGTCAGTAATCGGGACTACTCGAAGCGAAACAGCGAACGGATCACATGAAGCGAAGCGAAAGAAGCGAATTGAGAGCTTTAAAGTGTTTGTTGTGTGTTTTAAGTGTTCTAAGTGTTGAATACGGTTTTTAAGTTTTACTTCGGTGGAATTTTATTTATCCTGAACCCCAGCGCGTAACATTATTAATATTCATTTTATTTTTTTGGTTCTGCATCACAGACACCTTAAAAGGGATAGCTTTTTAGATTTTTTATTGTAGACAATAAATCTTTAAATGACACTATTACAGCCTTCGATCAACAATAGTAACTAGATTTCGGGTCGGTGCATAAAATCCGTCTCGTCAAATAACAGCGCACTTGAAATGTGAGCTCTTATTTTGTTTAGTTCACTTCAAACACAGCCAATGTCAACCCGTCTCACAATACCGCAGTGTGTATTCAAAAGTTGCAAAAATAAGGCCCGAAAAAGCAATTTAACGGCCGGAGTATCTTACTTTCGGTAAGTACATGAAGTATAAACTATATTGTAAGCTTTAAACTTATAAATAATATTAAATTTTGAACAAAATTACCGATTTTTAACCACCGCTACAAATGTTGGCCAAGGCTCGGCCAACACATGGACAAACTTTTGCTTAACAGAACAGTAAATGCATGGAGTAGATTTGTGTTGTAATAATTTTTTAAAATTTGTTAGCAGCACTTCAAAATTAGTTGGTTAAAATTGGTTAATGCTGCTTTTGTGTCTGTTTGTTGGACTCTCATTAGATACTTAGCTTTCCATTTTTATTTTAGCTTTCCTAGCAATCACGTGTGCAGAATGGATCTCGATTGTCGCCAGAGAAACAAGAGATGACTTTTATAAGCCAGCTAAGAACTCCGCTTATTGACACTGGACATCTTTGCCTTCCGTGCTCACGGCTACTGAAATGTGGCCGAAACATTGTAATAAAAATACCACGCTTGAAACCGTTTAAACGTTGTTGAAGTGAAACTTCCTTATCGGCGTTGGAAAAAAATTTACCGTCACATTTTTCGGTTACGCGTCACATTTTTCCGTTACGCGCCATCTTTTAATTAACGGCTGTATGTTCTGAAGTATGGATGCGCATTTGAGAAACCGACCTCATGTCTCAAGGTGGGTCACGGAATACATTTTGTAATTGCAATAATCCCAGGTAACCCACTTAATATCACGTGGACCGTGCTATTATTGTTATTACGTAAAATAATAGGAAGAAAAGTACCAGGGTATTATGATATCAAAGAGATGTATTATTATAACTTTACTCTGACGTACAGCCTTCTTTATTAATTAACGGCTGTATGTTCTGAAGTATGGATTCCGATTTGAGAAATTGACCTCATGTCTCCAGGTGGATTACGGAAATCATTTTGTAATTCCAATAATCTCAGGGAGCCCACTTAATAATATCACGTGGACCGTGCTATTTATTACTGTTATTACGTAAAATAATAGGAAGAAAAGTACCAGGGTATTATGATAGCAAAGAGATTTATTAATAATTAACGGCGGTATGTTCTGAAGCATGGTTTCGGATTTGAGAAATCGACCTCATGTCTCAAGGTGGGTCAAACTTCACGAACCTCAGGAACCCCATTTAACACCACGTGGACCGTGCTATTATTATTAATTTATAGGAAGAAAAGTACCAGGGTATTATG